>CALNVZ010003433.1:51329423-51347494 GCA_940671915.1 Paracentrotus lividus | reverse complement strand
TTATGGACAATGCAGGAAAAAGTTAAATTTGTATTTCAATTGCAGGTCGCCATTTAATCAAAAGGTGCAAATTCAGTTGAGGTTTAGATCAAAAGATATCAACTTTCAGGTTTATTCAGGTGGTTTTCTTACAAAATGTGTATCTATGGATGGGTGTTCTAGTGGACTGCAGATGCATGATAAAGTGATGGGATATATATTTAGTAAAGAAAAGACCTAGATTTTGAAATACGATTTGGAATGCATCGTAAGTGAAACCAAAGCGAGAAACTTGTCAGGGGGAGGGAGGGAGGAAATAGGATTTATTTCTGAGGCATGCCATGTATACTTCAAGAGGAGCAATTTTTTTTTATAAACTAAAATATTTCGGCTTTCAATAAAACGAAGTTTAGATTTCCACTCTAAACTGCCACTATGGATCTTATCAAACAAACTTTGAATTAAATATAGGTTAATTAATAGCTACAACTTTAAAACCATGGCTGAAAATCAAGCTATTTGTATTTCGATACAACGCTAACCTTAACCCTATACTATTAATTATACTATAGTGTGTATTATAAAAAATGCTGAAATTAGGGGGGGGGAATCTTTTTAAATCATTCCCCCAATTTTTCTTAATACAAATATTTTATTTTGATATAAGACTAATAATAGTTAACAATTCAGATTGAGGAATGATTATGAATGATATTATTACATTCAATGAAAATATTGATCAGAAAATATTCAAGAATAAAAAATGTTAAAATATTCTTTTGAGTGGATAGCGAACTCTATCTTTTAAAAAGGAAACTCTGTTAAACGAAAGCATGAAGATTCAAGACATGATAATGTTGAAGCTAAAACAACTTTTTAGATATAATAAGCTAGAATGAAGAAAAAAATGATGATCATAAACATTAAGAACCTAAATATATGATTATGAAAAAATTGTGGCACTTGCTCAGTCTGACGGTTTGAATTTTGAAATGAAACATTAATTTTCTTAACAAGAAGACAAGAATATCATAATCGAAAGTTGCCGAAGTTCTTAAAAACTTTTTAAAAAGAACTGTAATTTTAACATTTTACTTTTAATATAAAACGTATATCACACAGACTAAAACGTTTGATTTTTCTCTTGTGAGTTGATCCACTGTAATCGATAATACCTGTTTAGACATATCTTTTTTTTGTGTATCAATCGACTACAGTTTTTCTTAACATTCCGCATAATGAATCAATAATTTATTCAGTGATCGATATCAATCACTCATTTTTGTTTTGATAGGAATACATACATTATAATTTGTATAATTGAGAATAAAACATACTCATTAAATTGATCCTTGTCAAAAGGAAATGGGTATTAAAGTAGTCAAAAGAGAATGAGATTACTTTGATAATGGGTTCGATTTGAATAATAATTTTACTTGACGTGTATATATGTGACAGATATTAATATATGCATATACTTGCTAAGTAAGCACAAATTCCCCATTCATGTGAATTGATATAATATCAAAAGCCTCATCACACACTTTGATAGGTCCCTTGTGTGTTTAGTTTATTGGACGCTATGCTTGTATGCCTTTAGCTGCTACAAACCCGCCCGCTGCTCTGGCTATGTTTGCCCAAGATATACCCCCTTTCTGACGGGTAAAAAGGAGGTGGATTTACTCTCTGGGTTAGCTGTCTAAATGAAGGGTCTATTTTCCTAACAAGGAGCCAGTGGTTAATCTAGCCATTTTGATGTGGAGTAATTAGTATGAGCGCTGCGGTTTGGAAGCTTTTGTATGGGCGTCCCAATGGTATCCCAATGCATTGAAGGCGATTTAGTTAGCACGTGCATGGTGTATATACTTGTTGATAGGGGTACTGACAATACTGTACTAACCTTACTCAGTCATTTGATTCCAAGACTTGATCGTGAACACACTCACTCTCATCCGCTCCTACATCAACCCTAATCTTATCAAACTAATATCTTAGTTGATATTTTATTTTTAAGTCTCTTGTTTGGATCGACGAGGAATCAACGAGTCTTATTTTTGTGTTCCTTCTCGCAGTTTTTATTCTCCGGATTCCTACTTTACTTGTATTCTCCGTGGAAGGATGCAGCATTTTGGAGGTTACAACCCCGCAGCTCTAGGCGCCATGTACAGCATGCACCAGCAGGCTCTACAGATGCAAGCGGGTTATCGTCCGTCTACTCATGCTCTCTCTCTCGCTGAAAGATTAGCAGGTGAGTGAAACTCTTGGAAATTATTTTACTTTTGATTAATATCAGGTAATAATAAATGACTAAAAGCATGAAAGTTTTCGTTTCATACTAATTATTTACTTCATGCATATATCATTGTCGAGACTTTGTGTTTCTAAACGAGCAATGCAGAGTTAAAAACTTTTCTCTAAACGAAATTATTCTTTTTCCAAACTTATATCTCTTTAGAAACTTATGTCAGTTGCATGCCATATTAAGAGAGCTGATAATGCTTAATGCTTAAATATATTAATTGACTATGTATCTATCAAACTTTTCGCTATGAATTGGGTGGGGGCGGGTGTTTGATGGACTTACATTATTGGTTTAATAATTAAGTTCTTTTCTAAAGAGACGGAAGAGGAGATTTAGTTAGGTTTAAATTGAGCCAAAGAATAATTACATAAGATTCTCTCTTTACTGATCATTTCGACTTTAAACCCATAAATTATTTCTATTTAAAATTTTATTGTGCTTACATTTCTGTAATTTTTAGAATATGCTATTTCTAAATAAAAGCTATTGGTCGTTAAAGCGTATCGTGAAGAGAGTTTAATAATGCATTATAGACTAATTATAATGTTTGACGGACTTACATTATTAGTTTAATAACTAACTAATTAAAGCTAATAGAATGTTTAGACTGAATTTGCCATATCCGGTATAAAAAGATAGTATTTTAACTTCTGATTAATAGCTTTCATAAGTCATATTGTAAAAATACTTGTTGCTTTAAAATAGAAAAGGGCAAATTCCCCTCACAATGTTGAAACCACTAAAAAAGTTCATGGTTCTTTTATGATACAACGTTTGAATTATTTTATTTGTATACTGAATATTCAAATAAGCGATTCATTAATTAAAATCAGTCTGTCGATTTTAAAATTTACTTTTAAAATTATGTTATTACTTGTCTTTGCGTTGAAATATTTTATCTCGTCTGTTTCTACTCCAAATTCCAAAAGAAAAATAAATGGCATGCGTTACTCCTGTCTTGAAACAAAATGTTGAAAACAAATTTTTGTCAATCGTTTCATTTACATATTTATGTTGCAAAGTCAAGTGGTATCAGATTTTAATTTTTATTTAATCCGATGTCACTTTTCTAATTGACAATTCAGCTTAAAACCATCGACATTTTAAATGCGTTTATTTTATCTGTCAAAGTCTGGAGTGCGGGAATCAATACATTTTTTTTCAGGAAGTAAAGAGAGTGCATTTAAAATATGAAATGAGATCTAACAATCTATAATCACCGTATGATATTTCAACTCAATTATAAGGTGTTTTATTGGCTAGTGTATACGGAAGTATATTTCTTGTTCCTTACACATTTTCTTTATTATTTAAAAGAAAAATACATCGGAGAAGAAGGGTAAATCGAGTAATATAGAACTTCACTAAAGTTTACTTCAAATATATACTTTCTTTTTTCTTTTTTTTTCTTCTTTAGCTTGGTAACAGCCTCCGAAATAATAGTAAAAAAAAACATCAAACGTTTTCCCGATAGTATAACTGTTAAGTATTTTTTAATTCGCCCATTAAACACAATATGTACTATACAATGATTACACATTTATTAATATGTGAGCACCCAAGACAAATTGAGCGTGAATTCCAGCTAAAAATCATAATAATATGAGTGAACATGCATTTTTCTTTGTTCCGCATTACTCATTGAAACTCGAAAGAATTCATGTATTATTCATTATCATACCGTGCTTGTTTGACAGTATACTAAGTCGCACTTTTATTTAAACTCATTACTTAAAGTACAAAGACGAGATTATATTAAATTCAAAATGACGTTATAAGTAGGCAGGTGTTCAACCGTTAAACCCAATGAAATATGATCTTTTCTGAGAAGCTTAAATAATCTAAAGTCTTCCTAATCCTACCGATTTAAAACCTAAACGTATTAATAAAAATCCTGAGGAATATTAACTGGAGCTCAAAAGGGATTTCTGACCCGCCTTGTTTCACGGCTAGCCAATCTTGTTTTTAATTCTCCTCGCCGTATGCTTAGCACGTTCAGCTTTTCTCCGGCTGCCGGAAAATACCGGCCGCTTTCGGGGCGCTGTAAGCATGCACCCCCTGGGAGCACGGGTATATATTGCGGCGTTCGTTCGATACATTTATGGGCTGGGATTTTACGCCTCTACCCCGGATGAAATAGGGTTGGCATATTCCCTCTTTTCCGGAGTAAATAGTGAAAGTTTGATTTCAAACAGCGCTTATGTGTATCAGGCACATCAAGGAAACTGACACGATACCGTGTCATTTATTAAATTTTCTAAATAGACAATATCTAGTTGATTTGTGGTCTGTTTCGTGGTGTAACCGGGGATCTAATGGAGATGGATTTGTTGGCTTTTTTAAGCGGGAAAAGAGGTTGTTCAGCGGGGTTGATGTATGTTTAATCATAAGCAATGATGATGTATGTAGTTTTGATGGGAGATGATAGTTATGAGGGATGATTAGCTCAAGATGGTTTGACATAGAATGTCCTGTGAGTCATAGAGAGAATATGAAACGTGCTTGTCCGCTCTTGAGAACGTCTTCTCATCTACGAAATACGAATAGAATAGACAGACATGCAGTCCCGACAAGAAGAGAAATAAAACACCCTCTTGATTTCTAAATACATCTCAATTTCAGTATGTTGGTTTTCCTAGAGCTTCTATTTCGGGGAGCGCATTTGTTAAGGTCCACACTGCATCTTCGCAGAAATGATCGAACTAATGAGAAATCTGTGTAATAATTCTATTTATGAATGTGAAATGCCAGTTATTTTTGTGGAAATATGTCTTGGCAATGCTTTTACAACTGTTTGTTAATTTTTTTTCAGATTAGTAATGGTTCAGCACTTCAATATGAAATAATCGTTTCGAAAGCAAATTTATACAACACACTATACTAACCAAAATCACTGTCAAACCTAATTTAGTACACGATTTCCCTTTATCCTATCCAAAAACATCTTTTATATTCGTTTAAATTTTGTTTCGAATACATGAAGCATGATAGGGAAATTGATAAACTCTCCCGGATAACAATTTGACTATTTTGAAACATATATAAAAGGGACTGAAGTAACTGTGTTGATATGCATGTAAAAACTTGTATGCAAATGTACTTATAAGTGTTTAATATTTTACTTACATCACAGCGTAATTAAATCTTATTTCTCCATTATTATCTCCCTCCCTCTGTCTACTCCCCTTTCCACCTAAAGCAGACATCATACTTGAAGCTCGTTACGGGGCCCATCGCAAGCAACGGCGCAGTCGCACAGCATTCACCAATCAGCAACTAGCTGCTCTGGAGAAGACGTTTGCTAAGACACATTACCCGGATGTAGTTATGAGAGAAAGACTTGCTATGTGCACCAATCTACCCGAGGCCAGAATACAGGTAATTATTTCTTATGAAAAATGAGATAAAATGAAGGGAAAAAAACAGAGAAAAAAGTCAGATGTAAAGCTTCTTGGATATAAAGTTACATTATTATCCAACAAATTTAAAAGAAGAGAAACGAAAACATCGCTACACCATCTCAGCAGAAAAGCTGACAATTAATATATTTTTTTAGATTTAGTGAGTGTTCTGAATAATCACACCAAGTTGTTGCATAGATAACTGTAAATCTATTAATACTTTCGCCTGAAGAAACAACAACGAAGTTACTTTGAACTATGATTTTAATGGTGAAATGCATTATTTCATAAAGTGAATAAATATACGTCTATGGAAGTAAAGATGTTAAGGGCCAATCGTAATATTTTTTATGACAGTTGATTAATGGAAAACTAATCTTAAGATTTCTTTTATTGTGTCTGTTTCATTAAGGTTTGGTTCAAGAATCGTCGAGCCAAGTTCAGGAAGCAGCAGCGAAACAAGTCCATCAACGAATGCGATGATGATGATAACAGCAACGTGGACAAGACAGAAGAGAAGTCTATGACGCCCGAAACTTCGAAACTAGTCGACGATGATTTGGACGACGGTTGTCGAAGACATCCGACGACGACGGACTTTAGTCGTGATCATTTCCACGCAGCGATGATCTCCCCGCGCTCTGATGGAGTTATGTCACGTGAGTGTGATGTCGATGTTGATGGCAGTGATAAGGACGATGATGACGAAGAGGAAGATGAAACGGTTGATGTGCGTGGCGTTATTCCCAGGGACATGGTGAAGTTTCGAGAGGAAGAGGATCGGTTGACGAGACTAACGAAGCCGGATGAAGATGAGGTTGATCGGTCATCAATTTGTAGCGGATCTCAAAAAGATGGTGATTCGTACTCCGTCTCATCACCAAGATCGCACTCTCAAGAAAGTGAGTAACCGTGTTTGGTTTTGTTTTGTTTGTCTTTTATTTTTCTTCCCTTTTCCATTGTAAAGTCCTGTTGATATTCTCTTTTTATATTCTCTAACACTAATTGAAGATGCTAGTACTAGATGTTCCTATGTTATAGTGCAGTCAGACCGGCCAGACCGACCTCAAACCAACTAACAAACAAACCATTTTATTAGGTTTAGGGTTAGGTTTAGGGTAGGGGTATAGTGTAAAGTCCTGGTTGAAGTTTAAGTCATGTCGATTTAGTGTATGGAATTTGTAGGGAGCAATTGTGTCGCGGAGCAAATGTATTGGATTCAAATCGCCTCCTAGTTGCTTCATCCTTTCATCTACTCCTTTCTCTTTATACTCCTCTTACCTTCTCTAACTATTATCTCTCTCTTCCCCGCCCCCCCTCTTCTCTCTCTTTATGCTTTCTCCTTTCTCCCTCTCTCATCTCTCTCATTGTACCTCTTTCTCTTTTCCTCTTCTCTTTTAAATCTTCTTTCTGTAACTTATTTTTAGAGCATCTCTTTTTCTCCTCAAATAATCCCTCTGCTTTTCCTCGCTCTTCGACTTCTCTCTTCGTCCTTCTCTCGTTACTGCATCTATCTTCCTCTTTATAATATGTCAATCTCTCTCTCTCTCTCTAGCGCTCTCACTCCGGTCGTAGCTCTATTCCATTTCTGTTCTTATCACAATGATCTAATCGTAACTTTATATATTATTGTTTTTAATAAATATCACTTGGTATCTCTATTCAATCATTATTATTGTCCATTCTTCGTATGTTTGGCTCCATGGTCCTCTTCAAATTTTACTCTATTCCCATCTCATTACATTATGGGCAAGCTTAAAGTATAGCAGTTTGCTTATTTGTGCTGTATGACAGATTTGTACTTTGGCCTACTGTCTATTGCATGAATAAGCCATCGGTATCTGCCCGACAAATTACTAAGATTGTATCAGAATCCCATAATAAGAAATTGATTGAGTGAAAGTTGAGCAAGAGTATATAATATTAATGCCTATACTATTCGGACTATAAAATGTTTTATTCTACCAATTAGATTCTGATTTGTTTGAAAGGCTTGGAATCTACAAGAAAATAAAATAGTATAGTTATTAGTAGCAAAACGTGCTTGTTTGCACATTCTATATATAAATAATAACAACCATTCGTAGATAGAAGGCAAGCTCTGTTATTTTCATTTATACTACCTATCTGTGAATCATAAATATTTTAAGCAAAAAGTACTTTGTAGAGGGATTCATCATAAATTGTGATTCATACTTATATTATATTAAATATGTAATTGCATGTCGGATGGAAGCTGAGAAGGAGAGTGACGGTCCATACATTGGTTTTTAATAGGTGATTCAAGACCATTTCGTAATCTCTCCGTATCTTACGTCAAAGGATAGTCATTCGGATGTTTCTGACATAGTGAACCGTAGAAATGACGCAAAATTTAAACTATCCAAAATGCTATGTTAAGTGCTATAGTCTATTCATATTCATCTCTCGTCATTTTGCTTATAATATTCTTTATTTTAGACATGGACTTTCGTACAACAAATTAGTTTTTTTTCATATGGAAATTTAGTATTAAAGCGGGTAAATGAAATTAAGAAAATCAAGAACAAACGAACTCAATAACCGCATCTTGATAAGATAATATTGTGACATTAAATAAACGTTATCCTCAGTATTTATTCTCTAATTTCATAAGAGAAAGTGTGGTCAAAATAGAGCAGAAAATACGTTTAAATAACCTATGATTACAAAGCATAAAGGACATAGTTATCTGAATCAAGACTTTACCTCCTACAGCTTTTAAACAGCAATGCTTGTTTCTGTTGAGAATTTTCGAGCATAACTATCTAAAACTTCTCTACAACCTCACACAGACTCTTAAAGTTACGTGCTAAAACTCTTCCTGAATTCAAATAATCAAGTTTTTGCCTTGCACTCTGACTTAGAGGTTGAAGCTAACCAAACATACATATTGGAACACGGTAAAATTCATAGTCCGTTTTGCTTGAGTGAGAGTGCATCACGTCTAATGATAATTATGGACGAAGAAAAAGCTTACATCAATAATGGCTCTGATAACTCTCGATGCCTTTTGTCCAATTAGTTGCGATGTAGAAAATTAGGCATGTGTCGCATTAGTAAGCAATTACAACTAATACTAACTAAAAACTAGACAAACATCACTAGTAACTATTGGTTCAATTTTTCAAAATATATATAAAATTATGAAATATCGATATATCGTTTTTCTAATTGAGATCATTGCCAGTTCATGTATATGACGGAAACTTGGAAATTATTGATAAGCATCAGGCAAAATTTAATAAGAATTATAAAGTTGGCGACAATTTAGTCACTCATGCTATCCTAAGGCAGCTGCATGCTGCTTAGCACGCATGCGTAGACTTTCGATGCTACTGTGCTTGATATGGATACATTTTGGGGAGTCTCATTACGACGGGGTGAGGACGAGGGACTGCCAGGAATGAGATGTTAAGACTTGCGAATCTTAGGACGTATGGAAATGACTCCCGACAGGGCACTAATATAACTTCAATGCCGGTACAAGGGTAGATCAGGTGGAATGTGACATGTCTTAACTCAAAAAGGTAGAGAAGGCAGGAATAGTCATCGAAGGTGTCTCTCAAATTTTTCCACGCTAACTATTACTTGATTCATAATCTTGTGCTCTCTCGAACTTGTTGTCAAATCCATGTCAATTTCGATAAAAAATTTGCCAAGTTTGTATGAGGATTATAAACTAAGAGTAGGAACCATTAAAAATGGGGGTCCATGGAGCTTTTTCAATAGTATTCGGCGCTGTATATAGTGCGAGTGTCGACTTGAATATACTCACCGAAAGTGCCAAAAATTAACTCAAAATGTTCTGAAAGCTCTATGTAATTTCGACTTATTCAAATTCTGCTCTATAATATTTTACATATTCATTTGTCTATTATTCCATTGCAACTCTGAATAACATACGAACTGATGCACGACAACGTATAATGCTCTACATATTTCTAGCAAGTAGTAAATATGAACAAAAGAAAGGATAATAACATATTTATAAAGGTTCATTTTTTAACTCTTTGAATTCGCTGAATTCGCCCATTAAGCGCTGTATTTTTCCATTGTGGACATAGTAATAATGCGCGCCCAGGGATTGCGCGGTTCAGATTGCGCAGAACATAATGTTGCAACGTTCCCTTAAATAAGGTTTTGTAAAAGAATTCATTATTGTGAGCGATCGTATGTTAAAGTCAGGTACGATCACAGTATATATAATTATTTTATAGTATTAGTGTTTCAGTATAATAGTGGTTGGTACCATAGCATGTATGCAGAATTGAATAAAAAATAAATAATAATTAAATATTAAAGAAAAATATCTGATCGAGTTTGTAGTTGAAATGTCAGAAATTGGATAAGGGTTAATTGTTTTAAATGCATTATTTCACTGACATTCTGTTTCTGAAATGATGCGAATTCAAGCAAATAAAAATAAATTAAACTGTGTCCTTTCATTCATGGAACTGTTTCTACACATAAATTATGTGTCAGTTTACTTTTCTCGTAATATATGGTAAATAAAGTCATAACTAATTATTTATCAAGTTAGTGACAAATTATTGGATGGCATTGTTGCATTCTTTCGGTCAAAATGTGGCATAAATATTCAATTCCATTAATTCTGAATTATAAAGTTTACTCATAAGTATGCTATTTTTAGTATTCAGCTCCCTGCTTGCAGCCAGCTGTTTTGGCATCAGCAACAGACACCCACCTTGGCCATCTGTGATGCTATCTTCTCATACTAAAAGAATAAGATCAATCTAAAACAAAACAAAACAAAACAAAATTCTCAGTAATTTTGAATTTATTTGGCAGTTTTGATAAATTTTTGTGGTTTAAGACATATTGTATTTTCTATATTTTTCAAGTATCTTTCTTGAGCTGGTTAAGAATACTTCCTCCCGGAGGTAACGAATCGCCTGGGGTACATTCCTGGAGGATTACAGCTCCGCCCGGAGGAAACTCCCTTATGTGCGTGTGATCTCCGGAGGACTAACCCTTTACCTGATACCGCCTACACCCGTATGTCCTCCGGGAATTGTGCCCCGGGGGAGTTGTCCTCCGGGGAGATTGTCCTGATGTACGCTCTAGCTTGTATAGGAAGTGGTGTGCAATAATTATTTCTACTAACTGTATTGTATTTCTATGTTGTTTTCCTGTTTGTGTGTCCAGAAAAAAATTATGTAACCGTATTTCCGTTGTATTTTTCTTGGTGAAGCAAACATTTCATAAGATAATTGATGCATTATTCTTTAATAATCACTAATTTCTTTGTTGTTCTGTTTTTTTTTTTTGACATCTTAATATGATGTACCCTATGAAAAGATAGCAAAGGAGTTGTTTGATTTCAAAATTGTGACAAATAAGTGTGGCAAAGATTGCACTTTAGACTTATTCAGCATATTTATTTAAGAAAAGTAATTGTTTTATTCATTTCGTGTTTTGGTGTTCTTTGTGGGCTTTTCTTTTTATCATGATCTCACTGACATGATATAGAGTTAACAGGAGCTGTTTAATTTTTTGCTGCTGGCTCAATGTCTATTTACTTCTGATTTCTGTAGTATTCAATTTTTAATTCAAATTTAAACTCTCATCTAGTACGTGGCTCTTTAGCATGTTAGGGTGTCAAAAGAATGGAAATACTAATGTGGTAACATATGTTACAATCTTTAAAATGTTGCACCATAATATTTCATTGAAATTGGTGTTACATTTGACCGACTGTATATTGTTCATCGGATTTTACCTATTTGTTTAGTTCAACCTCATCTATTGTACAGGTATATTCTGTTTTCATAATTGTTTACTTTTGAAAATTCTATATTGTTTACTTTTTTACCTATATTGTTTAGTTACCATTCTATGTTACAGTGTATAGCTGTTTCATAAATTGTTTACTTTGACCAATTTCTATATGGTTTACTTTACCAATTGTTTAGTTCAACCATCTTATCATGATGTACAGGTATATGCTGTTTCTAAAGTTGTTTACTAACTTTTAATTGCAATTTCTATTAAGTTGTTTTACTTTTACCCATATTGTTAACTTTGAACCTATTATATTGTTTTCATAAATTGTTTACTTTGATAGTTGTATTAATGTTTACCTGTTTTATCGCATATTGTTTAGATTAACATTATATGTGATGCAGGTATAGTTCTGTTCATATTTTTTGTTTTACTGTGCTAACAATTGTCAAATGTATACTTTTAAACCTATTATTGGTTGTAAGATTTGCAACCAATTGTATCAGGTATAGCTGTTTCATTAATTGTTATTTTATAAACATTGTCAATGGTATAACTTTTTACCATATTGTTTAGATCACGCATGTTAACAGTATACTGTTTCATGTATTTGTTTGCTTTAACAATTAGTTCATGTGTTGATTCTTTTACTATTAGTTGTTTAGATCAATTCCATATATGTACAGTATATCTGTTTCGATTATTTGTTTACTTTAACATTGCCAAATTGTTATTAACTTTTTACCCATATTGTTTTAGATCACCATAGTATGGGTACAGGTTATACTGTTTTTTCATTAATTTGGTTTACTTTAACAATTGTCAAAATGGTTTACTTTTTACATATTGTTTAGATTCAACATATATGTACATGTGTGTACTGGTTTAAATAACAATTGTCATGTATGTACTTTTTAAACATATTGTTTAGGATCAACATATACTGTTTCAATTAATTGTTTATTAGAACATTGTCAAATGTATATCTTTTTTCCTGCACAATGTGTTTGTAGATTTCAACCATGATGATTGTACAGGTTGACTGGTTTCATTAATATTTGTTTACTTTACAAGTTGTCAAATGTTTACTCTTTACTATATTTGGTTTTAGATCAACCATTATACTGTACGAGGATATACCGTTTCATTATTTGTTTACTTTACAATTTGTCAAATGTTTTACTTTTACTATAATTGTTTAGATCAAACTATTATATTTGTAGAGGTATATAGCTGGGTTTCATTAAGTTTGTTTTCTTAACAAATTTGTCAAAATGGTATACTTTTACCATATTGTTTAGATCAACCATATATGTAAAGGTATACTGTTTAATTAATTTGTTCACATTAATTGTACAAATGTATAACTTTTAAACCATATTGTTTAGGATGCAAGCATATATGTATATGGTATATCTGTTTAATTATTTGTTTTACTTTAACTAATTGGTCAAATGTATCTTTTACCATATTTTGTTTAGAATGCAACCATAATGTAAGGTTATTACTGTTTCATTAATTTGTTTTTATTTTGTAACGAATTGTCAAATGTATTACTTTTAAAACTTATATTGTTTTTAGATTCAAGCCATATACATGTAGTGTACAGGTATAACTGTTTCATTAATTTGTTTGCTTTAATGCAATCCTGTCAAATGTTTTACTTTTACTATTTGTTTTGATCTACCATATATGTACGGTTACTTGTTTCGATTAATTTGTTTACTTTAACAATTGTCAAAATGTATACTTTTACCAATATTGGTTAGATAACTCCATATAGTGTCAGGTATAATCTGTTTCATTAATTTGTTTACTTTAAAAATTGTCAATGTTTACTTTTACCATATTGTTTAGATCAAGCATATTGTTAGGTGTACTGGTTAAAATAACAATTGTCAAATGTATGTACTTTTACCATATGTATGATCAATTCATTATACTGTTTCATTAATTTGTTTACTGTGATACAATGTCAAATGTATACTTTTCCCATAGGCATTGTTTTAGATATATCCATATATGTAAGGTATAGCCTGTTTCATTAATTTGTTTACTTTTACACATTGTCAAATGTTTATCTTTTACAATATTGTTTTAGATCAACCATATAGTTCAGGTATTCTGTTATCATTAATTTGTTTTACTTAACAATTGTCAAATGTTTACTTTTACATAGCATGTTTAGATTAACCATATAATGTATAAGGTTATATACTGTTCATTAATTTGTTTACTTTAACAATTGGTCCATGTATACTTTATCCCATATTTGTTTGAGATCAAACATACTATGTACCGGTATTAATTCTGTTTTTAATTTGTTCACTTAAATTGTCAAATGTTACTTTACCAATGTTTGTGTTTAGATATCAACATATATGGTATATGGTATAACTGTTTAAATTAAATTTGTTTTACTTTAACATTGTCAATGTATACTTTTATTACATTATTGTTTAGATCAGACAATATGTACAGGTATACTGTTATTAATTTGTTTACGTTTATTACGAATTCGTGCAATGTATACTTTGTTTATATCGGATATTTGTTTTGAGGATCAACATAATTGTACAGGTATAGTACTATGTTTTCATTAATTTGTTTTACTTAACATATTGTCAAATGTATACTTTTATATCCTATATTGTTAGTGATCAACCATTTGTATAGGTATATAGCTGTTTAATTAATGTTGTTTTAATTGTATTTACAATTGTCAATGGGTATACTTTTTACCCATATGGTTTAGATCAACTCAGTTATATGTACAGTATACCTGTTGTAACATGTATCAATTTTGTTTAGCTTTAACAATTGTCAATGTATACTTTTACCTATATTGTTTGATCAACCATATATGTCAGGTATAATACTGGTTTCATTTAATTTGTTTACCCTTTAACAATTGTCTCAAATGTATACTTTTGACCTTATATTGTTTAGATAAACCATATATGTATAGGTATTACTGTTTCATTTAATGTTGTTTGACTGCTACTTATACAATTGTCAAATGTATCTTTTAGACCAGTATTTGTTTAGGATGCTATATCCATATAATATGTACAGGTATATAGTTGTTTTCATTAATTTGTTTCTTTCATCAATTTGTCAAATTGTATCTTTTCCACAAATTTGTTTGATCAAATATATATGTACAGTATTATGACTTTTCTTTAATTTGGTTTCTGGTTAGCATTGTCAAATGTATACTTTAACCATTGTTTAGATAAAATATATGTTTCCAGGTATATTTATTCTGTTTCATTAATTTGTTCACTTTAACAATTGTCAAATGTTATGAACTTTTTACCTTATTTGTTTTGATCAACATATATGTATCAGGTATACTGTTTCATGTAAGATTGTTTACTTTATTTTACAAGTTGTCAAATGTATAACTTTTTACACATATTGTTTAGATCAACTCATAGATGTAATGGTAAGTACATGTACTGTTATTAATTTGTTTACTTTAACAATTTGTCAAAGTGTTACTTTTACTATAATTGTTTACTTTGACCAAGTACAAGTATATTACTGTTTTTTTTTTTTTTGGTGAGAGACATACATAGAACGCTAGAACTGAATATCAATGAAGATATGAAATCTAATAAATGCTTGCATATTGTTTAAAGCGCATCCAGTAATTCTGTCATTTGTGCAAGTGAAGTTGTAAGGTCTTAATGCCAGGGTTCAACCAGAACCGAATTCTCCCGAATAAATTTGGAACCGATTCTGGCGAGATGAGTGCCTGAATCGGTGGATTCGTTAAGACCTATTCGTCTTGATTCAGGCGGGTCGCCTGAATCAGAGTCAAATACATGTAGGTCCTGGAATGTGGTGCCGAATGCACCTGATTACAACTGAATAGAGCCCGAATTAAGCGACTGTCAAATCTGGGACCAATAGTGGCGAAGTGCGCCGAATACGATATTGTAATTCCTCGAACATGCTCCTATAATCATCGCAATTCGGTCCCATGCGGCCCGTAATATGGCCCGGAATGAAATCTGAGGCTAGGGGTTCTGCCATACTACTCCTCCTTAATGAATAGAATAGTTTCAAATCTTCCAGATTGCGCTCATATGGCTGCCCGGATCCCGCTGAATTCCAGACAAATATCCCAAATTGTGGTAAAAATGAAATTTGTCGGTGCTAAGATTTGGGAGTAGTTTGGAGTAAGAGTGTATTTCGGATGTTCTGGTTTTGACAATTCAATAACGAGCCGATTTTCCGCAGTTCTGATTCGTTTCGGTTGTAATCCAGGCTTTAGGATTGGCAAGACATGTAGGTAACAAATATTTTTATAAAAGGATTAATACAGGACTTATTGATACCGGTCGCACATTAACCATTTTATTAGTAAAGGTATTTAACATTATTATAAATGTACATGTATATGGGTTATGGTTCGCGGATTACAGCTTTAGGTGCCAATTTTTGTAACTGTGGTGGTAGCCAGGTTTACAAGAACGAGTCTTCTTTAAAGTTTATACTTTGTTTAAACTGACAAACCATACATGTAGCTTTAAAATAACAATATAATGAAATGGCACATAGGCTTTTTCTTTGTGGACGTCACAGTTCGGTTAAAAATCGGTTATCGCTTATTACACAAATATGGACAAGGAAAAAAATCCACTTGTTACAAAAAATATTTTGCTCTAATCATAATACTTTTGCTATTGTTTTATTCGCTTGCATTAACACTTCAGTACTAAATATTAAGTTCAGGTCAGCTATTTAGATTTGGTAAACAATTTATAGTTATTTTTTAAAGATCGAGTAAATGTTCGGTTAGTCGCTTACGGCTTAGTCGCTTACAGTAATTTTTTATGTGACTTTTTTTGGTTATTTTCAACCGCTTGTAATGAATTAAATGTCTTATGACTCCTTTAAATACAGAAATATATCCTGCACTTCTTCATTTTGGTGAGTTTGGAGAAAAAATTATAAAGATTTGGTGTTATGTATATTTTAAGTTGGATTTTTTTTTTCATGTGAGTCCCACATCATTTGATTTTTAATGGTGGTTCTAGTTTTCAGGAAATGTATACGATGATTATTGAATAATTTTATTGATTTTAAGATGTTTTTATGATCGTTTAACACTTCATGGCATTTAGACAGTGATGAGGTCCTAGGAAATAACATCAGGGAGACATTTTTTAGTTTTTTCGACAAATGTCCTAGTGCATGGATATTGCCCATATAATGTTACATTGTAATACATATGAAATATTTCTATTTAATCATTTTTCAATAAAATTGGGAAAAACTAACTTAATATATCTTAGAGACCCAATCAGATTATTTTACGTGTAGGGATGTTACGCTAAATATATTTATAAATATTTAAAAAAACAGAAAAAAAAACATAACAAAAAAACAAAATAAAACACAATCACAATCACAGACTCCATATGGAATTTAACTTTTGTTGAAATTTAGGAATCAATGAAAATGAAAGTGACATATTATTTGAAAAACGGGATTTTCTCTCAGAATGAAAAATAGATGTTTAATAAATACAAACAAAAAAAAAAATATAATTTTAAACAACACTATCCTTTTCATATTAAGAAAACTATTTCTTATTTTAATTAAACGAGGAGCTAAAAAATCAATTTTTTAAGATATATAATCTTTGCTAATCTGTATAAGTGGTTATTTTCGCTGGTGACTTTATTTCTCGCGATTTCTCGCGAGTGTCGTCGGCAAATTTCTTGCTTTCATTTTAAAGGCTATTTATAGTACATTGAAGGTTCACACAAAATCGAAATTTTGCTCGTCACATCGAATTTCCCAATTGTCCATAAAATGGGAAATATCTGTACGCGGAAAATATTGCTTATACTTTATTCAAATTACTATATACTCATATTTTTTTGAGATAACAACTATTAATACATTATGTTAACCCTTTGGGAATACCAAACATTTAGTTAATAGCTTGGCAAAAGTTCAAGAGAAATGTTTTCTGTTTCTATGATATAGAGACATCTGGAATTAAATGCAAATGTGTTATGTTCGCTAGGTTAAAAAAAGAAACTCTTATTATTATTATTATTAATACACTATGTTAAATTTCTTGTTATTATTATTCACGCCTTTCAATCATCAGTATGTAAATATATTGTTTCTATTAAGAAGCACGGCTTTTGTGCAGACTAAATTGTTTGGATAGAAATATATACAAATTCATGATGAATTGACACTGAAAACTTCTGCACATTATGCATGTAATGCTAAACTATGGAAAACATAAGAAAAAAACATCTGAAATACAAGAGCCAAATCACTGCTTTCATTAAAATTGAAAATTTTGTAAGTTGGTCGCCCGATAAAAAATATTAATGCACAAATTCAACATAAAACTTAATGAAGAAAAATAAGTGGTAGCTACGATGTACTTAACTTGTGAGTATCTTGTTTATTTCCGGTTTTCATTTTAAACCAGAATCCGGTCACATCAGTAGTGTTTATTTTCCTGGTTTGAAAATGTTTGAATTGTTTTTGCTGTTGCATTTTTGTTTACTATATTTGTTTTCAAATCATAAGGGTGGTGATATATCTTTTTGTCAGCATACTAATTATATGTTTTAGTGTATTTTTTA
>CALNVZ010003433.1:51310853-51329398 GCA_940671915.1 Paracentrotus lividus | reverse complement strand
TCCCATGTACTAGGTCGATGAGCAAAATTAGGCATGTGTCTGCATTAGTAAGCCAATTACAACCTACAGTAACTAACAAAAACAGACAAAATACTAGCTATGGTTCAATTTGAAAAGTATATAGTAAGAATTCGAATGAGAATACGTTATCGTTTTTCTAATTGAGATATTGCCAGTTCATGTAATGACGGAAACTGAAATATTTGCAAATCAGGCAAAATTTAAAAGTCTATAAAGTTGGCGACAATTTAGTCACTCATGCTACTCCTAAGGCAGCTGCATGCTGCTTAGCACGCATGCGTAGACTTTCGATGCTACTTGCTATGAACATTGGGTCCTACGACGGGTAGGAGACAGCGAGTGTAGCATAGGATGGTCTCGAAGGCCAATCAATGCCGAAGGGAATGGTGTGCACTAAGAAAGCCGAGAAGCATCGTAGGAATGGTCCTCTCAAAGCCAGGCAGATAACCGAGCGGCGCGCGAAGTGGTCCGTGGGAAGAACCCTCCGGTACTGACGTCCAGGAAATGGAGGTCGGAATGCAGGAGATTCAACGTTGATGACGATTGATGACGACTTCGTGTTGGATTAGTGTTCGAGGTCCCGAATGTCGAGCTCGGATCGTACTTGTCGTGCTTGTTCTGTAAAGTAATTTGAAAATAAACTAATTAGTTATCATTCGTTTAAAATACACCAATTGACAAAATAGTTGACATGCGTTGGATATGATTAAGTATTTATAGACAAACAATAAACAAAAAAGTGAAGAGAACCTAAAAAATTTCAAAGATTTAAATAATAAAAATAAAGTTGATTTTTAGTTTCTGCGACATGGAATAAGCCCTGATTTCGTATCCCAATCCAATTTAAGTGTATATAGGATAATGTAGGCAAAAGAACAAAGAGTTCCCCAAAAAGGGAAAGAAGACAATTGAAGATCTAGTACTAGATGTCCTAATGTTTATAGTGCAGTCAGACACGGCCAAGCACGGTTCGACCTCAAACCAAAAAAAAAAAAAAAAAAAAAAAAAAAAAAAAAAAAAAAAAAAAAAAAAAAAAAAAAAAAAAAAAAAAAAAAAATACCAAAAAAAAATCTACAATTAAATGAACAATTTCAAATTAAATCCTTATTACAACCCTAACCCTAACCCTATATCTTAGACGAAATAAAGCCCAGAGCAATTGTCGCAGGAGCAAATGTCGGGTCACCGGGGATAGCGAAGGGGTGAAAGAAGGGATTCTTCCAATAAAGCTAGTCAAAGATATGTAAAGAAAATTACAGACAGGCGGATCGGGAGAGGGGGAGGGTCATGTAGATGGGCGAAGGAAAGAGTAAGAAAGAGTAAACAGATAATGAGAGGAAAAGATAGAAAGGGCATCGTAAAGATAATTGTAAATAAAAAAAAAGATATACTTATTTATTCATGCTCGTCTCAAAATAAATCATGAAATAATTATCCTTGCCTAATATTTCCTTTATTTTCTCTCTGTACAAACATAGTATTGTATAGTATTGAACAACATACGTACATGCATTCTTTATTAAAAAGAAACATACGTAGGCCTCCAAATAAACCAACCGATGAAAGAATATAAAAGCCCACTTAACTTGCCTACTCTTACTCCTTTTCTCAAATTAATTCTTTTTAAAGATAAATATATATATTGGTTTTTCAATATACCGATCAATACATGAATCAACAACAAAAATACAAAATGAAAGGAGCATATTTAAAAACATAAATATATATTTACTCTTTAAACTATCCGTAGTATTTTTATTAAGAGTTTCATTGAAGTAAAACCCCTTCTACTATTTGAATACATGTTAAACGATGGCTCTTAAAAGGTTTGACCATAATTATTTCCCCTTATTCTAAAAATGTAATAATTGAATATGCTAAAGTGGCTAAAAGAAATTGATATCGTTTGAAAAAAGATATATTTTCAGAATGGCTAAGTTTAAGAAGATCATATCAACTTCATCGAATCAATTCACCTGTCCTTAATGTGATTGATTGATTGATTGATTGATTGATTGATTGATTAGATGATTGATATCTCTTTTATCTTCTTACTTTCAGTCTTTTCTCTCGCTCTATAAACAGACACGTGGGGTCCCTAATTCCTAAGCTTTTCCGCAAAGAAAACCAAAACTTTGCCAAAACCCAGTTAAATCTAACAATTGAAAAGAGTTAAAGCCTCTCAGAGATCCTTTTCTCTCCCTCTTCCATGACAAAGAGGTGCAAGGGACCAGTCACCCCCTCCTACCTGGGTCTAGTGATTACAGCGTTAGCTGCTCTTCGCGATCCTTAAAGGGGTAAACATTTACCCCTCTACCACTCTCCTAGCTCCTAATGTACACACTCTCTATAAAAGAAGACAATGCTCTACTAATAGCCTTAAAAGCACCAATACCCCCTTTTTTTAACAGTTTGGTGAAAGAATCTCTCGCATTCAATGAAAGTAGAAAAGACAACCTCTCCCTCACCGGACCATCGATTTGTCGCTTTTCTTCTTTTATCTTCTTAATTGATCAGAGTCAAATCCCCATTTAGGAGTCATTCACGGACCAAGTTTGTGTTAATCTTTAGGACGTTATATTTGCGGGGTAGCATTACTAACGGGTAGCTTCTAATTTAACATGCATCTTGCATTCTTGAAAGCCTTTTTGTCATTCACGAAGAACCAAATAGACTCCCGTTATCTTTTCCGCATACAAATACCACACAAGAGATGCTAACCTCGACTTCAAACATTGACATAAAGTTTGAATTAGACGAGAAATTTAGCAAGTAAATTCTAGACAGAAATATAGCTTATTACATGAATCATGTTTTAACCTGACACAAAGTCGATCATCTTATCGTATTTCAAATTCTTCTAGGATTACGTCACACTGGTGCTAGGGGCGGAGGTGACGCAGGTGCGAATAATTGTTTGAAGAAAAAAAAAGGCTTCAATAAAAAAAACAAAAAAACAATGTCTTAAACAAAAGCTAATAATTCTAAGTATCTATTATAGTGGTCTCTCCACTGTACTGTTAATTAAAACGTCTTGGTCCATCCCGACAACGGCACTTATTTCTTGAGCAAAGCATTTTATCTACATTCTTCTCCCACCCAGGTGTACCGAGAGGAATGGAACGAGTGCGCCGTAATGCAGCGGTCACAACTCGCCGTACCTTCGACGTGCAACTCCCTACGATGGATTTCGTAGAAAAATCGTGCAGCGCAGGTACCTCGCAGGCACGTTGCATGTACGACGTGCAGGAAGTTTTTCCAATACCTACTACAGAAACGCAGAATCGCAGAAATTGACAACGACCTGTGCATGCATTGTGCCATCAACGCAGGCTACGTTGATGGCACATGCCCCGTAGCCTACGACGAGTTGTGACCGCCGCATTAAGGCTGTTATCATCCACTTGAGATTGGACAGGTGTCGGAAAGAATTACAAGCATACGATGACCGGGGTAATAATAATTCTAAAGCGCCTAGAGATTATTTCATATTAGACGCTATATTAATCGCAACTATCATTATTATTATTATTTCATTGCATTATTATGATCCTGAAACTAGAATATGACGCAATAAACGAAACAGAAGATACTATTAGAAAGGCGTTCATTGAAAAACTTTAGTGGAATATCATCAAGATAAAGTTGTTAAAAAACAAAAATTGTATCTTTGATATGCAGAATTATATTAAATGTCAAAGAAACTCGAAAATGACAGTGCAATTGCCTTTTTATGTGCGCCTGAGTTAAACACATGACATAGCGAAGCTTCTCTGGCTTTTCTCTCATCATGAAGTTGGCAAGTTAATACATCGAGACAATCAAATCAAATAACTCTGGATCGATATGACGTGTCCATCTTTCTAAATCTTATATAATCATGAAGATAGAGACGAGAAATCTGATAGATTGGTCGTTTAGTAGTTTTCGATTTTCTTAAGTCCATATTTAAAGAAGGTTCCCTCCTGTGCGATGGTGGATACCGAGCCATGAGGATACAGTCCTTACGTCGTCGTCGCAGGGCCATGGTCACACTCAGGTGTTGGTCTCCCGCTGGCGAAATTTTCAATACCAGTATTATTTTTTTTTACTTTGTTATAACCTAATCTTAATCCTAACATTAGTCCTTCTTGCAAGTGAGACCTTCACATATCCCTAACCCATAACTTACAGAATACCTCCCCTAAAAAAATTTAAAAAAAAAACAATAACAAACAAACAAACAAAAACAAACAAACAAACAAACAATAACAACAACAATGCGTGTTACTACCGAACCACATGTGAGACTGAGATCTCAGCATTTGGTGTTTCTAAACTATTTTAGCGCGTGTAAGTGTATATTTTAATTATATGAATAACCTATTTGCATGCGCAAGATCCCCCAAAAAAAATCATGATTATAACTTAAACACTAACTATGAAAAGTGAAAATAGATTTTTTTTTTTAAATTTATTTATTTATATATTTTTATACATCATTTTCACAAAGGAGCCTATAATGTAACACGCTTAGCTTTTAACTTAGGCTACTTCATATTTCTTTCTTTCTTATTCTACTGATGTCAATCGTCTTATAATTTTATCAAATAATGTATTGTATTGATATGACATATTATTTTTGTTTAATATGGGCATCGTGATATGAAATCAGATGCTTTTTCTGAAACTTTTTCTACCGTACAGCCGTTGGGCAGCACACAGTGCATTAAAAAAAATGTCAGATACACATTAAAGCCTGGAATAACTGAACCCTGAACCAATGAAATAAGAATCGAGTAAATGGAGATCTATTCAGTAAAATGAGAATGAAATGATGCTAACTCATCTGACTCGGGTAATAAAACAAACATATTAAAACACCTGCATTGGTCTCCCACATGTGTCGTGGTTAGGACGGTAATTCCACCAATGGGGACTGGATTTAGGGTGACATTGCTTGCCAAACATTGAAACCATTTCTTAGTATGGGGAAGGCTTATCCTTAAATATTGACAGTTTAAACGTAGCCGAACCAACGACGGACCATCTTCCTACTTACCCCTCTCCTTAGGGAGCCATGGGGTGTGAGAGGGGTGTGGTATAGTCTGGTAGAAGGGTACAGAGATGGATAGATGGTGGTGGTAGTGGGGGTGTTCAATTTATTAATTCTACACTCTAAAAACTGAAGTGCTGATTTATAGGTGCTCCTATAGTGACTGCACTTGCAGTGCTATTTCACCACCTGAAGTGCTGTTTTAGCACTTAACCAAGTGCTAATTTATCAACAAAAAAATGTCCAATATCGGTATGGGATTCGAACCGGGTTCACCTAGACATGGAAGAGTACCGCTGACGTTACCAATAGACCAACGGAGATCTCCCTCAATTATTCTGAAAGCATAGTAGATAACTATGGCAACTTTTAAGAAAGTTCATCATGAAACAATATGATCTGCTAGCAATCGTGAGATGTGAATTGGTCTAACGTGCTCGTAAGCGCTTCTCATCCAGGGGACCCAGGTTCGAATCCCAACGAAGTCACGCCATTTTTGCTGAAAGTTCAGTGAACGTGAACGTGCTAAAACAGCACTTTGAGTGCAGTCACTATACAAGCTCTTAAAAAGTGCAGATTTCAGCCTCTGAAGTGCTAAAAACAGCACTTCAGTTTTTAGATTGTAAAACTCCGAAAATATAATGTACTCGGCTTCTAAAAAGACAATACTTATCACTGCTGAAAATATTTTTCAATCATGCACAACTCAATGTTTGGTAGATATGACCTCTCTATAATCTACATCTCACAAGAAAAAGCAAACAAACAAACAAACAAACAAACAAAAGCAAAAACGAAAGAAATCGGAAATATACAGAGAAGTATATAAAAAGCCAAAATTAGAGCAAAACTATTTTTTATTATTTTGTAATTGTTATTATTTTTTATTATTTATTTTGTAGAAATCATTCATTATTCAAAATAATTAATTCAGTGACAATCAGTATACCAGTATTAAATCACTGCCATTTTGGTAAATGAAAGCTTGAAATCATATTGCTCACTAAGCATACTCACACGTTAGCTCAATTCAAAGTGTCAACTCCACTTTGGCTAAGCAGCAGACGTTTTAATGACATTATAGCCTCAACGGGCTACTTTACCGCTCAACTCGAGATTATCATCAATATTTGCTCAATAATTACCACCAAACCTAGGCTCCTTCCTCCATATGACACGTTCATTTCTATGTATTTGGTCTCTGAAGAGATTAAGGCAATAAATTTATTCTATTAGTCTTTCTCTCTGGTTGCAAACTTTATCACAATTTCACTTGAATCAATCATCGAATTGGACTACTTTAGAGAATTGAGATCCTATTTACCCCTCCATATCCCCAGTTACAATGTGGACGCTGACTCCATTTACCCTTCCATATCCACAGTTACAATGTGGACGCTGGCTCCATTTACCCCTCCATATCCACAGTTACAATGTGGACGCTGACTCCATTTACCCCTCCATATCCACAGTTACAATGTGGACGCTGACTCTATTTACCCCTCCATATCCACAGTTACAATGTGGACGCTGACTCCATTTACCCCTCCATATCCCCAGTAACAATGTGGACGCTGACTCCATTTACCCCTCCATATCCCCAGTTACAATGTGGACGCTGACTCTATTTACCCCTCCATATCCACAGTTACAATGTGGACGCTGACTCCATTTACCCCTCCATATCCACAGTTACAATGTGGACGCTGACTCCATTTACCCCTCCATATCCCCAGTTACAATGTGGACGCTGACTCCATTTACCCCTCCATATCCACAGTTACAATGTGGACGCTGACTCCATTTACCCCTCCATATCCACAGTTACAATGTGGACGCTGACTCCATTTACCCCTCCATATCCACAGTTACAATGTGGACGCTGACTCTATTTACCCCTCCATATCCACAGTTACAATGTGGACGCTGACTCCATTTACCCCTCCATATCCCCAGTTACAATGTGGACGCTGACTCCATGTCAGAAATAGACCAAACGATGAAAGCTAAGTATAAGTGGTCAATCTAGATCTGGTGTGACTCTTCCCAACTTGTATCCCCCCCCCCCCTCTCTCTCTCACTCTCTCACACTCTCTCTATCTCTCTTATTCCCCCTCTCCATCTATATACATTTAAGTATCTGTATTAGGTCATATTATTTTGTATCATGTATCATGTTTGATTTTTATACGGAAAATAAAACCATTCCATACCAAACTATTATCTGTCTGTTTCATCTTATCTTACCGTATTTTCCTATTTTTTCAACATTACGATTATTGAAGGCAGAAACTATCTGCGTATGAATTAAAACAACAATCATTCTTGAAAAAGCTCAATTCACATTGTAAAGTGAGCGATAAAAATAGAAAATAAAACGAAGCATTTTTATCTTACAGGTAGTCCTAATGGAATTACATAGATTATACATCGTTACAGTATTATACGGTATAGGTATCACTCTCTGATTTGTATTGTTTATATATACATGTATATATATATATATTTTTTTTTTTACAGCTTTCTTTCATTATTGAATACTTCACATTCATAGAGATAGTGATATTCGTCTCCATTATTGTTTCCATTGCACAATGTATACTGTATAAACGATTTTTAAATCAATATGGGAATATCTCAAAGATACGATAGGTGTGTGTGATGGTGTGTGGAGACAGAGGGTGAGGGTGTGTGTTTGGAGAGACGGAATGTGTGTGTGTGGCGGTTGTTGTTGTGTGTGTGTGTGTGTGTGGGAGAGAGAGAAGTGAGGGTTTGTTAGTGGGTGTTTGGTGTGGTGGGTGTGTGTTTGTGGGTGTGTGCATGGGTGTGTGGGAGAAAGCGAGGTGAGGGGGTTTGTATGTGGGTATTTTGTTGTGTGGGTTGTGTGTGTGTGGTGTTGTGGCGTGGTGTGTGGGAGAGAGCGGGTGAGGGTTTGTTTGTGGGTATTTTTGGTGTGTGTGTGTGTGTGTGTGTGTGTGTTGCGTGGGTGTGTAGGAAGAGCGGGTTAGGGTTGTGTTTGTGTGTTCATATCTATCGTCTCTTCTCTCTTCTCTCTCTCTCTCTCTCTCTCTCTCTCTCTCTATTATATATATATATTCACTACAATGACAACACTTTAAGAAGCACTGCAAGTGAATATTCATTACATAAGGATTATGAGGGAAAAGTTGTGATTTTAAATACGGTACATACATGTTATTTTGCATAAATTTTCATGTACCACACTCTTGAGGGTCAATTCATTCATAAAAATAAAATAATCTTAACATTCAAGATTCATGTTGACATTAATCATGTGAAATATTTACTTTCATTTTTTTCAATATATGAAATGAAATACAGATTTTAAAAAAAAAAAACCACTGGGTCTGTGAGGAATCCATGAACTTCACGAGTCTCAAATTAAATCGTAATTAATGTTATCCCTATAAAAATGACAATAATGTCACAGGATATTATCTTTTGGAAGAGCATTAAAACATAATAAACAAAATCTTTAAAACAATCAAACAAAAACTTAAAATGAAAATGGTTTCAAAGATAACGGCTGTAGGCAAAAAAGGGCAGGGAAAGGGGTTGGCGCGGATAAATGCCACTTAGCAACAAGTATAATTCGGTATAGTATTCCCGCCAATTTCTATTATGTGATGGAAAGGAAGACTTGCTGCATAAATTCACCAAGAGAAGCTCATTTTACGTTCTTGAAATCAACTACATTTCAGTCTCAGTCTCTTACAGCAATGATGTTTTTCTATAGATTAACGTGTAATGTAATTCATCCCAAACTTGTCCGCACACTCCAACAGCTTTCGCAATTGAAGCAGAAGTCTCCCCGTCCATTCTTATGAAGAAGATCACATTTCCAAGACGCGAATTCGAGAAGATATTTTCCAAGTCATGCCATTAGCCAAATCAAAACTGGACCCAAGATTTCATTTCGCTACCCACTCCTGACAAAACGCTCTTTTTATTTTTCTGTCGTATATCTTTCCTTCTCTCAAAATTAATCCTATTTTCAAATCAGGGTTGACAGCATGGAACGCACTATGTGCGCGTTTAACTAAAGAAACGTGTTCAACCTAATCGGGAATTATTGCGGTGTTGTTTATTTAACACAGCGTTTTATCAGAATTAACAATCAAATTAATTGAAATGATTTGGTGGGCCGAGTCGAGAGAAGTGATCAGAATTCATGTTTTATCTCGGTTCAGTTTCCCCGCCTAGCCTTTGTGAACGGTCGCGTGCGCTCCGTGGTTAGATTCGGTTAACGCGCGATTTGCTCCAAGGCTGTCACAATGACAAAAACTATGATTTTAAAGAAGAAAAAAATGAGAAAGTAGAGAGAAATGTCATGACACTTCCCGGCAGCTATCAGCGCCAATTACTGCTTATTGCTAAGAACAATTCGTTTGTTTACCCGCATACAGGGCCCCTGTAAAGTTGTAGGTCTGTTAGGGGTCTTTAATCTCATTGTGTGTTTACCATAGACGACAGCTCAATGCATTATGTACCGACCGCCACCAGTTGGCCTGCACAATACAAGATTGATACGAAAATGACTTAATTTGATAGACTGAGGAAGTCGTATAAGAGAATGAAAGGCTCGTGTGTAAACATACCGGTGAAGCTTCATGGGGACCTTAATGGAATTACGGCATACTGAAGTCCCATCGCAGGGGCTGCGCTGGGGTGCAAGCAGGTCGGCAGCCCGTAGCAACCAAAGTGTGTTTAATCTGTAAGTTTAGATTTTAATGTTGAAGACACTTCAGACTGTTTCCGAGTCTAGGGTTGGAGGCGGGGAGAATGTGGCTCGTATCTCGGCTCGCTCTGTCGGAGTAACTATCGATAGGTCGCCCATTAGGATAATAACATATAAGCTGGAATTAAGTAACAGTAAACATGTGCCAAACCCTTCTTCGACTATCGATGGCTGAACACACAGCACAATTTTACGAGTCAACTAAAGTCATCGCCATCTCAAACTTATCAATCTCTCTCCTACCTCTCAGCTCAAACTCTCTCTTTCTCCCTTTCTCTCTATCTCTCTATCTTTATCTCTTCACTGTCCATTCTTGCTTGCATCAACATTGTGCTTTCTTTTACCATTGATATTGTTTGTCTCTTTTCCATAACACAGTCGGCATCTATATACATCAGCATACCATCATCGCTAATATGACTTTTTATTATGATTTATTGTATTACCATAAAGTCGTTCATTTCTTATCTGTATACCTCATAACATGGTTATGTCATTTTCTCCTCCAATAATTTATCTTGAAGAAATTTATGTTGACGTTTTCTTTCTCCAATTTCTTTTTCTCAATCTCTCTCTCTCTCTCTCTCTCTCTCTCTCTCTCTCTCTCTCTCTCTCTCTCTCTCTCTCTCTCTCTCTCTCTCTCTCTCTCTCTCTGTCCCTCTCTTCAGTTTATACCACCCTCTCCGTGTTTATCTATTATTGAATTTTCAAATTTGTAAATCTATTTCATAAGACTTGTCCTTTATTATTTTTTCCGTGTCTCTCGGTATCTCCCCGTCTCTCTCATCTCTCTCATTCTCTCTCTCTCTCCTCCTCCTCATCCTCCTCCTCCTCCTCTTTCTCTTTCTCTTTCTCTCTCTCTCTCCCTCATCCACCCGTTCTCCATTTTCACTCTCCACATCTGTAGCCTAATGGTACCACTTCCGACCCGACGCTCTCCTATAGCGATCACACGGCTCTAAGACGGCTCATCAATCGAGGGTTACTGGAAGGTACTTACAGGCTAATAAACGTCCAATCACCCTCCATTTGGTCACCCTAAAGCGGCCACTAACTTGCTCTTATTCTTTTAAAGACAACATCAATACCAAGAAAAGCAACTAAAAGTCAAGGACCGTGCATGGAATGAGGGCTAAAAAGGGATGAGTGAGTGTGTTAGCATGTAATGAAATAGGTAAGTGTGTGAGAGGCTGTGCGAGAATAAATCAAAGGAGTAATAAGGAGCTAAAAAGGGGTGTGGCACTTAATAAAAGGGTTAGGAGCTGTTAAATAGAAACGCAATATTACAGAGGTTCCCGTTAATTTCAATTTGGTTTTAACATTGCTTCAATAATGTATCTGCTGTAAAGACGTCGATATCATGTAATTGCGCTCGAGCCCATGGATTTTCCCTTTTCAATTCATTTTATGTATGATCCTATTTCACACTTAGGCTATCACAAACATACTTCCCGTGTATCGTAGACCATTCTTCTTTTTAGCGTTAGTTATTATTTTTATTCTGTTTTATTCTTTTTTTTTAATTTTATTTATTCATTTATTTATTTTTTATATAAAGTAAAGTAAAGACACTAGCTTTGACTTTGAAAGACAATCTATGTAATCTATGTTAGCCCTTTAAGAAATAAGAATATTTATAAGAATAAAATCATATAAATCGGTATGGGAACTTAAGAAATAAGTTCTAGTCTCGACTCCCGACCCCACCCTCACCTTGTCTTAGTTACATACCTTGACAGACCACGTCCATTTCATATGTCACTCTTCTCATATTCGTCTAAAAAATTACCTCCTTTCTGTTTACTGCGGATGCGTATAACAACGTGCGTGTTATAGCAAACGCACCGGAAAACGCCAAACCCTGCTTGATATTTCCACTCCATAATTCTAAATAATGACCTATTTTAGAGGGATTTGGGCATGGGTTTTGAAAGGACATGTTGCAGCATTTGTTCACAGAGATAATGCATGTCTGTAATGGAGTTATCCTCTTTTCAGGTATAATTTAATCATATCATTCTCATTTCCCAATGACAATATTTCACCATAAAACATAACACAGGCGTTGACAGGATTAATGATTTAGATCCACAATGTTCTTCTATACCATGTATACAAGCTAGCCGATTATACGGTTGTCATTTATAAACCGAGGGTGAACATTATTTTTTCACCAGGATCATGAAAAATTAAATATCATTGCAATAGAACAACTTGTCTTTTCAGTTATCTCAGTTATCCCTGTTATACTGTAAAATATGTCCATAATTAATTTCAGCATTTGTATTTTGTTTCACATTCGTAAATGGTGATGTATTTATAATTATGTGCAGAGCCCTGATTAAAAACAGTGCGATGATCACTGAACATGCAATCCTGGGTTAACAAAACAAACTATTATAAAACAGCAAACAAAAACAAAACTTTCTTTTCTAATCTCGTTATAATTGTAACTGAATTCTGTGAAATACAAATATAATACAACATATTTTTTCTTTCAATTGAACAATTTACACAGCATTCATGATATGTCAAATATATCAAAATTAGGACGAACCTTTCGACGATAATGTTTAACAACACATTCGTGGGCACGTATTTCCTTTACTATTCTCCCATGTTTCAACAGTCTTGATATAGAACGAGTTTCAAACGACATATCTTCCACACCACCGGTCTTCTCACCCAGATAATAAATAGATCATAACGGAATAAAAGCATTCAATTACAGTGATGAGACAATGCTCAAACACGATTTAGGTGCTGGACTTCTTTTTTTCTTTTCTTTCTTCTCTCCATCCATCTTATATATCCTTCGATTTGAAGCACGAATTTCTTAAAACTCTCCTACCCTAGTCTACGCACACAAACTTATTGAAACTTATATAAATTCATTTTCTCAAAACGATACATTATTGACTCTGGTCTAACTTTGTCGGTCTAGGTCAGAACTGACAGCACTAGTCAGGGTTCACTGGTCTCAAAGTTTTGTTCTACTTATCAGACAGGAGCATTAACGACATTTAAACCAAATTTCTCTAAATCATTGGGCCTACATGCAGTCTAACTTTATCAATCTCTGGCTACTTGTGCAAAATAAGTTAAATTATGACTGAAGGATTTGTGTCTGTAAACTATTCTTTCTCGCGTTCTCTCTCCTTTATCTCTCTCTCTCTCTCTCTCTCTCTCTCTCTCCCCCCCCCCCTCTCCCACCCTCTCACTATCTCTCTCTCTGTGTCGACCTCCATCAAAGCATGATCTCACCCAGATCGTAAATAGATCATAACGAGATGAAGACATCAAGATTGAGGGGTAATCAGAGTGACAGGAGAGGGGTAAGATCAGGGTTAACGAATGCTAGTAGGGGTGTCTGAAGGCTTCAACGGTCACGACCAATTTATCGTGAAAAAGAAAGCGCGGAGGATGAGTCATTGTGACGGCGCGAAACGCTTTTCGGCTAAAAACTATCATCGGATCGTCTGCCGAGGCTGAAAGAAGAAATATGTGTCAATCGAGGATGAATTTTGAATAACCGATATTTTGACATGTCGGAAATGAAATAGAGTTGGTCTCATAAGAGTTATATCTTAATTTCAATCGTGTCGATCATATTTAGCTAAATTCGATAAAGATCAAACACGTAAGGTGTTTCAAATAATATGATTTGGACTGAAAAATTAGGGAAAGAGAAAGGAGAAGGAGAAACTAAATCATAAACAATACTTTTGCAGTTTGTTTTGTTTTGTTTTGTTTTGTTTTGTTTTTCTGGTTGCATGTGTACTAGCACAATACGAAGAGATATTTAAAAGCAGATGGAAAGCCTTCTTTATCAACATAATCTAGGTGTCTGGAACTGAAATGGTATCTAGCAAATTAGCACAAGTTTTGAAAAGCAAACAACAACAGCAAAAAAAAAGAGAAAGTGAAGAAAAAAACACATAGCGGTCATCTAAGTAAGATGTGAAGCTACTAAAACAAAAGAAAAATGAAAGTTATCTGTCTTCCCCCAAAACCTTTGAATTTCGACTTCGTTATCGTATTTAAAATAATGCTCAACATAACTGCATCTAATCTAGATAAACAGTTAACTTACTATTCTTAAGGGAAGTTTGGGATTGTTACAGTTCATGGTCAAAATCGGACGTATTTTTCCAGGTGCATTGTGGCCATACTCTTGCTGCAGCCATGTCGAACTTAATTTTAGGAGTTGGCGGATGGAAATCGCAAGTAGGGGGGGGGGGCACACAAAGGCCAAACAGGTGATAATGACGATGATGATGATGATGATGATGATGATGATGATGATGATGATGATGATGACGAACAGTAAAGCACCATTTATCTGGCAAAACGTTTGCCTGTCTCCCCAAACATGTACATTGTTTACAAAATTGCCGGAAAAGATAGGTACTGAATTCATATTTGAAAATGATTTATCGCCATGGTGCAACAGGTTGTGACCATAGCCTTACTTTATTACCTACCTGGGCATTATCGCTCTTTCTACTTTCAAATCGCTTCCTCCCCAAAACATATTCATCTTTCTTCTCATGGTTCTCCTAGGGACTTGGACCTATTATGATGGTAGAGGGTTGAAATTAGGTCATAGTCTGGTGTTATATCCCATCCCCTAGCCCTACCGCACGATATGACCCGATTAAATGTCACATTACACCCTTCCTCCCCTACCTTTCTAACAAACTCTCTACCCCTCCACCAATACCATTGACCCCTTTATTACCCTCTTGTTCACATCTTTGTATTAAGACTACATCTGGCCTTCAGTTTCTATCAGCCTTATAGAATTTCATCGATTATTATATAATTATGATGTACTGTAATTCAGCTCGTCCCCTGTAACCCCGCATGGAAACGCCACTGATTTAAAAGTACACAATAAATGTGTAGAAATATACCGGCATGAAAAGACATATAGAGCTTAGAATATAAATCACAACGATTTAAAAAAAATCATATAGGCAAAATAATTATTTCGAGATTGACTATTTGTTATTAAAACAGCTTACTTTGTAGCTCTTGGGAATGAATGTATTGTAGTTTCTTTAAACTCACTTTTATTATTTATTCTGACCACTTTTATTGCAAACTAATTCTCTTGCTATGTTTATGATTTGTATTACCTTTCATGGTTCATGTGAGTACAGGCTTCTAATATGTCTCTATGTTTTCTTCACACCTTTCCTTTCAGTTCATCACTAATCCCCCCATCCCCATCCTCTTTCTTCCCTCTTCTCAGAGGTTTTACACCCCTCTTTATCCTGGAGTGACCCGCCTTTACTGGTAGAACACCCCCGTCTTCTCTCCCAGCTCACCCCTGCCCTAGTTGGCTATTATTCGCTGTAAATCCTGCCAGGTTTTTATTGCTGTATCGTCGCACCTAGCGTTCTTCTCCTGAGGGACTTGTCCCTAATCCGAGGGTTCTAATCCGATGGACAATAACCAACTCCTCTCTGATTACCGAATTTAACTCCACCAAATTACAAAATACCCCCATTTTCCATCAAAAGGGCGGGTTATCTTACCATGAGGAGCTGGCAATGGTAGGGGTTATTTTATTGATGGTGATGTTTTTATACGTTGGTCGGGTTGGCCCGTAGGTCCCTTACCAATCTATGAGCGGCTAATCCATGTTGGCTTAAACTAAACAGAAGTGGGATCTAGTGTTGGACTCTCTCCTCGCATTAGTCAACCATTCAAATCCCTCAAAGGTAATACTCTTGTTAATCTCCTACCGCTTACCAGAGGCACCTAACGCTGCTTACTGTCTTTCCATTGAGGTAGTGAGCCGTACTAATATTTACAGTAGCTTGTTTTCACCTAACGCCCGATCGGTCTGAAAGGATTGAGCTTTACATTGAAGAAGGTAGAGAGTACCCCTATTCAACTCAAATGTTTACCCCTTACTACATCGACAACACCGGGCTTTAAATTGCAATTAAGCGGGTAAATAGAGGTTAGCTACTACCCTAGCTGTCAATCTTACATCGATATACCAGTAATGGATTTAGAAGTGAGAGAGGGGGAAGCTTTAAATGATTCTTTTCAATATTTTGGAGGGCGTAATTTGATAAAGTACTTCATCTAAGTCCCTGGTCTTTATGCCCCCATCCCATGTTATCTTTTGGTCGGGAAGGTAACGGGATCCCCCTAACACATGGCTTTACCCTCTATTTTGTAGAGCACTGACCCAATTTAACCTCTTTCCAGGATCTTAACTCCTCACCTTAAAACGATTTACTCAGGTGTGAGGACTAGGTTAAAGAGAAGGCTTTACAAGTAATGTCTGAATCGTTGAGTAAAGGTGCTTTTCAGATACCTCTAATCTGTCTTGAAAGTGAGAAAAGAAAATTTTATTTTATATAAGACCATTTCTCATCTGATAATGATCAATGAGTTTATCTTTACTAATGAATTGTAATCTTACTACATGTGCTAAAGTAATATTTTCTTTTAGAAGATATATGTGTTAAAAATTCTAAAATAGGAGTTCGCTTCTTTCGCGTCAATGCTTGAAATCAAGAGAGAAAAGGACTCTCAATACATTTTTAACTGAAGGTTTACTTTAAAACAAAGGATAACCTTTTGAATTATAATTATACATACAATGTTAAGAATAATTGAAAATATATTGTTAATTTGTTCCCAACTAAAATAGTATTTCATATAATCTTGTTATATTTTAATATTCAGCAAAAGTTTAAAAGCACTCTTGACCTCGTACAAAGTGCGACCTTTTTTTTTTTTTTTTTTACAATGCATAGAGTAAAAAAACTTTCGGTTTGATAATGGAAATGGCTAAGAAAAAAAAAAAAATTAAAAAAAAAAAAAAAAATCAAAGCAGTTTTATATAACTTTGTCAGTATAAACTTACAAAGGCAATACACCATATCGTTTAGTCCTTGAATTAAAGTATAGGATTTGGCACTATATTCTCCACTTCACGGAAAGCATTCCAATTATTTACAATAACAATTTGAAACATCATTGGGGGGAAATATTGTTCATAGTCAACAATTTCGATTACCGATTTCTCTTCCACTTAGTTTTGTTATGTTCTATTAAGATTAAAATTGTTATCTTTTTCTTTTTTTTTCTTCAATATATAAATATATATACTTTACAATTTATAATGTTTTAGTTTCAGATAAACTGACGTATTATCCAAATAAGTTTTTTATTCTCTCTGATGATTTATATGAAAATACTTTTCGTGTCTCGTTCACATTTCTTTTCGTGTTGCATTAATAGTCTCAAAGTTTTTATGATACCAATCAAAATATTGCTGTTGTCTGCATTCTTTTATGAATACAATAGGATCAATGACTAGACTCCGTGGTATAACACCCGACTTGTTTTCAGAGTAACATTCAATAATACACCATTTAAGTAGAGTTTAGAAGGATAAAAGAGAACAGTTTCATGATCCGTGATATCAACAGTATTCATGACTGTGGGATTTAGTAATGAAAACATGGAGAAATAGAGTCGAATGTTCTGAAATCATGACTTAGCCGGAGAAATCTACCGTTTTCCTTTTTTTGAAGAAACATGGGAGAGATTATTATTATTGTTTGGTTGAATAATGGATCTGGTTAGCAACGAAACTTTTGAAAGTGGGCTTCTGTCTGTGTTTGATTATAAAGAAAACAGAAGAGGGGCGTGGATATCGGCTGTCATAGTGACGTGTCCAACCTTGTAAATGTGAGAAACCCGTCAGCTTACGAATCGAGGCGTCACCATACAAACCCATGGCCTTAAACTTCATACGGTAAATAATAGGCAGTTTAGCCGTTTGCTATCCTATACTCGGGATATTTGGGCCTATTCTTCATAGACTGTTGCCATTGGTTTGATGACATATGATGAGGCAGACAGAACGAATGGTTCCCACGCCATTTGGTCCAGCTCTGACTAGCCTATCGCGATAGACCAAGGTCTTTATCAATGCAGCTCGCGCGTGAAGAAGGAAGGAACTTCGCGGTGGAGGAGACGGCCAGTCGCTGGGGACGTGATCCACAGACAGTCACTACCAAACCATGTTCCTTCGCACTTGAGCTTTTCATAAAGGTGTTCAAGCTTTATCCTCTCTTATTTTCTCAATCGTACACGATATGCCCCATTTGACCCTGTATCACGGTCACAGCTCAATAGAAGCCTGATGAACCCTGGGGAGAGCTTTTCAGTTTGCTAAATCACCGAGCCTTAAGCTGTTGTAGTTCATTAGAGAAACACCAAGACTCACTTTAGAAACAATTTCCTTTGTTGCCCACAAAACCCCATCAAATAACAGATCAGGAGGAAAATAAGAAAGAGAAAAATGGAAATGATCTACAAAAACGCAAGCTGAGTAATCCCGATTTTGGGAGGATTTTCTCACGAGTGTAGCCCTCATTTTGATGGTGCTTCGCTGTCATTTTTCAGCAGCCGCACATTATAACAATAGCTCGGCGACCAACCATGACAATGGGGGATATTAAGAAAATAAACCACAAATTCGTTTCCTTGTATGGTTTGGAAATATACACGTGCTCGTGGCCTGTATAAATGTTTTCGTGTTTTGATAAGTCGATTTGTTTGGAAATCATGAGCAAAGGATGAAGAAGATAAGAAATTACCTATATGTGGTAATAAAAAAGCAAACTATTATCAAAGAAATACCAATGTCGGATCTTGCGGCATTATAGATTGTTTATGTGTGTTTTTTTTTTT
>CALNVZ010003433.1:51258276-51308332 GCA_940671915.1 Paracentrotus lividus | reverse complement strand
GGGGGAAAGATGCGGAGAAAAACAATCAGGCGGACCGTCAAATTAGCATAGTACGCATTGATTACGTTGGAAGCAATTACCTAATCCGTAGTCAACTTTAAGTCGATGAAGAAGGCACTGTACCGTAGGTGATAAATCGACTGAATCCTAAATTGGCCTCTAATTTCTTCCTGCTTCCCGTCTTCTTGTCCTCTTTCCTCAAACCCAATTCAGAGATTGAAGTCAAAAAACAAAACAAAAAAAAGTTGTTCCGTCTTTATCTTTCTTCAACTATTGTCCGCGAGGGAGATAGTTTGGTTATTCCTTTCCTCCTCCTGAATTCCTATCTAACTAGCCTAACGTATTTTATTATCCTCGTCTAGTCCGCTTAGCCTCTCCTATTTCACGTTAATGATCAATTGAATATTCATGTCAATGCAAATGTACCAATTCGCCTCGCATACTGAAAGCCGAACCTTTTATTTACTGGATATTGGAATTGTTTTACGATTCGTTTATTTTCTCTTCTCTCAAGATCCGTTCCACATTTCATCGATGTTTCGGGGAATGTTATAAAGAATGAGGTTGGCAAAGAGTTTCAAACGACAACCAAAGTTTCTAAGAGAGGAAAACAAGTAGCTTTGATCCGCCCTCACGGTCTAAAGTGGTTCAAGTAGCTTAAAGAAAAACATACCAGAAGATATAAAGAACCAGATCTTTCTTTTTCAACTCCTGAGGAAAACGAGTATTATAACGGTGTTGGATTCTAAGATCCATACAATATACAACTTAACTCTTCTAGAGCTTGGATGGTATTATACGGGTAAAATATCTCTTTTGAAGAGTGATCGTTGTTATATAAGGCAGTGTTAATGGACCAGCTTACAAAGCTCGGAGCGCTTAAAATCAATAATATATAGTTTTACTTTTTGTTTACCCCATGAAAGTCTGCCTTCATCCAGTCCGCGATCTTTTATTCTCCACGTATTTTTTTATTCATTTATTTGTTTTAATATGTTGTACCCTTTACTATCCATATTTACCCAAACCATATCCCTTCTTATAAGTTTGACCCTATCCCTTCACGTATCCCTAAACCTAAACCAAAAAAAGACACTTAAGTAAACAGAAAAGCATTTATTATGTGAGAAATGGGATAATCACAAATTACGCCCTCCCTAAAATCTCTCTTTTATTTCATCATACATTTAGAACTTATGTTGATTTTGTTCCATGTCTGACGTTATACAAAATTTTTGAACATTTGTATTTTCCTTTAGCGTTTAGGAGTCAAATTAAATCTTAAAATGAAATCAACGTGTCAGTGCAGACGAACGCAAAAATATTTTGTATATGCCGAACTTCAATGAAAATTGCTTTATGCTTTTCATAGAATTTTACTCATGCCCTTTCTACAATTATGACATTGTGATATTTTGCGCTATTATTATACGAATGCAATTTTTCATTGTATTATTGGGAACAAAGTAAATGAGTATTGAATTGAACTTGATTTAATTTAATTCAAGTAAAGAAAATTAAATGTATTTACTTTTTTATGCATACGGCCCATCTTTGGTTTGATTTGGATATTGGATGCGAATTAAGCCTCAAATAATTTTTTTTTTTTAAGTACAAAAGTTCCATTACAATGAGATCGAATTAATTCAAACAATTCCTGAGGTATGAGTAATACGTACATGTCATGCGAAAATTTTCATATTCATCAATACAATTTTTTTGCAATATTATACACTGCTTGGAAGAAGAAAAAAAAAACGATAAAGGGTTCATAAACGAAAATGGATAATACTACATTATAAGAAAAATGTTTTGATAGTACTCGTCATATCGGTTTGTAAAATGACGGAGATAACTCTCATGAACCTGGACAACGAACATGACACGATGGGAAGGGAATGGACTGTTTTTGTTTATAGAGTATTTTTTGTGATGTTCCTCTGGTATGACTGGAGGATTATAATTTGTTTAACATCTAAATGATGGTTGATTAACATTTACGAATTCCTATGTTTTATTCCTCAGATCTGCACTGTAAACTTGGCACATCCGACTATACGGTATAATCTCAAGTTGAAAAAGCCTGGTCGTTTGTTTGGATAATACATTTTCACTGCAGTACGATCGATTATGAATGTTTAATTCTTGTGGACTGAGTGAGAAGAGTGTAAACACATCACTTACAATCAGGAGAGATCTTAAATACAGTCTCATAGGATCAATGGTATCAATACATGTATGTCAACAATATTAATGGTATTTCCCTTGCAATATTATACCAGTCACTCAAGAGTGTTAGCATTCATTTTAGACAGCCTTGAGAAGGGGCTCGATCAGCTAGAATGGAGGGGCGTAAAAGTGGCACGTGTCCCATAAATTTATATAACCATGAAATGAATCCCCCTTTTCGGCCCCTACCCCCCCCCCCATTTTCAAATTCCACCAAATTCCACATCTCTTTCCTTATTGACATTTTTCAATGATCATGTAATAGTTATCAATAAGCTTACACTCCACCAATTACTTGACTGTTAAAAAGGGAGGAAAACAAATATCTCGTATGCACCAGGAAGGGGACCTTCATTTTTAAGCCCTACCTGATACATCTTAGGAAAACACACGATCGAGGAAAGATTATTTGTCAACATGTTTGACTCGATGAACTAAACGAAAAACGTTTTCAAAATTTCGGGCTCCTAAATGTTCCTTTGTATGGACTCTTATTAGGGTTAAAATTGACCAATGTAGTTGTTTCAAGAGAATGCTACTCCAACCACCCCATGCTGACCCCGCCCGTTATGTAAACCATGCCTTCTTTTTCTTCATAATATGAAATCATCCTTTTCCCCGAACCCCTTCTCTGTTCAACACTCGTACGCCACTAACGGCTATACACAAAGGGGAACGAGAAGCGGAAAAAAATGAAGATATGCTTTCCACAATTTCCTGCTACATTTCATTCGATTATCCCGTGCTGTGGCGTTCGGTTCTAATTAAAGCAGTTCCATTACCTTTTTATGGTCTTAGTGGAACGCTTTTAAATTTGTCATTCTGATCTTCAATGGTGTTTTTTATTGCCGATATATTGCTATACAATTCAGATAGGGTACAAGAATGTAACACATTAACCCAGACAGCCTTCATCTTAACCAAATATTAACCCTATAACTACCAATATCGATCATACATGTATGTTAGAGCCTCGTCAAGTATTTTATTTTTTTCTTGATAAGTATCTCTCAGGTTATATTTTTGTATCGTCAAAATTATTAGTACGTTGAGGAACCTTTTTTGAGGCGTACAAAAGATAAAATTGGGGTCACGGAAAATCAGATTTCTGTTTTTTCTCATATGATTTTTGGAGAGGAAGACTGAGTAAGTGAGAGATAGAGAGAGAGAATGTGAGAGAGAGAGAACGAAGAGATTAGAGAGAAGAGAGAGAATGAGAGAAAGTATGGGGGAAGGAGTATAGGAATGTATTAATGGAATTTGCTGTTTCTGTGTAAGTATGCAATAAAAATCTTATAGTCAGTCAGCTTATGCAAATATTACGCTGATTAACAAAAACGACTTCATTAAACGACACATTATCCTTGGTTAGAAAAGTTAATTTTTGAGATAGAGGGGGAGAAAGAGAAAGAAGAGAGGAGAGAGAAAGAGAATGAAGGAGGAGAGACCAGGTTGTTAGAGAGGGAATTGGAAGAAAATAACTTAGATGAACCATCGATGTCACGTGATTGTGGCAATCGGATTTGTTCGGTATCCAAACCCGAGAGAAATACTCGATGCTTCATCAAAATTAGATCGTATTAATTGGAAAGAGAATGCCTTGGTCCACCAAAGTCCTTTGTAGGAGAATAAAAAGCAATCCTCTTGAATACAGTCTTCGCCCATCTCTCAGCAGAGATAATGTCTAACTACATTGCGTTCATTATCGGCAGTTTGATTGAATAGAACGAAGACATGGCTAGCAACAAGAAAAGGGGGGGAAAATGGCCAACTCCTCCAATTGCATGTATGTTAAAAGGAGACGGAGTGCTGAGCCATCACAAACGCGCCATAAAACCTACTTACAAAGTTTATTACATTACTTTCACACGTTTGGGCTCGCCGATAGTTTTACCTCTTTAGACCGGCGGATTGGCTGCTAGCGAACGGTTACTCGCAAGGGACGAGGGAAAATAAAAGTAGAAAAAAGAAGAGAAGTTAAAGCTGTGGAAAAGTAGAGGCAAAAATTCGCTTCAATCGTGAAGGTTTGGTTTGATAGAATTAGAGAATAATTCTGGCGAGGACATGGTCTCTTATTCACAGCTCACTGTGAAGAGAAGTATTCTGAGCGAGGCAAATTATACATGCCTAGAGACCGATCAATGGTTGCGATTGAATTAAGCTCAACTCCAGGTCGGTTCCCCTCAAAAACTCAGTTGAACACGCGAGCTTACCTCGACCACTACAGGGTATGCCAGCAGATACGCCCTTCAGCATCTTCCTCTCCACTCTTAAACTAAAATCAGTGTTTTTTGATTATTTTGTTGAACAAAGCACAGACCACCAGCCCAATCATTAGAGTTATTACTTAGTGAATTGTCCACTTCAAGCAATTTATGTCGATTAAAATCTACACAGAACAAACATAGATGCATTAAATCAGTTGCCCTCAAAATATTGGTTTTCAACTTTTTTTTTCCCTCTTATTTTTTTTTTTTTTTTTTTTTTATGCTCTTATTTACTTGATACATCAGTTGATCACAGACGAAAACAATACGGTGTTTTTATTTGTTCGGTTAGCGAACTTCTAACTCTGTCCTTTCTCCCTCCCCCTATCCTTGTCGTCTCTCTCTCTCTCTTTCTCTCTTCCTCTCTCTCTGTCTTTGTCTCTTATCTATAAAATTCGCCCCGTACTCAAACACTAAATTAAATTGAAAGGCAATATTTTTTCAACTTTTGCAAAAAAATCTTTCGTCGCGATTTTAAAAAAAACTGCGGTAAAAAATTTGTGACATTTTATGTCAAGAATTTTAATTCAGACAAAATCATCTGATCTTAACCTCTCTCTCTCTCTCTCTCTCTCTCTCTCTTTCCTCTATATTCTTCTATCCATTCTCTTTCTTCTCTCCTTCACTCCGTCTATATTTTCTCTCTCATTCTTAATTTATTCATCAGAAAAAATGTTGTAATCTTTCTACTTTCTAGATCATTTAAGACTATTTAATCTATTGCCATATGAAATTTACAATTAGGCAGAAGTCGTCTTTTTTTACCCTTAATATCGGAGTGATTTTTCCATTGCATTTTTTCTTTTTTGTTACCAAAGTATTGACCATTTAGCAGCTTATTACACTCATGTGATTTTCGTGCGCAATGCGTGTTTTAGATCGATCCGTAGCAGCTTTATCCAATGACACCGATTGTAAAAGTTAAGATTTAACACAGCTGGTTTATCTCTACCCCTCTGTCTCTCTCTCTATCTAATCATATTCTATCTCTCTCCCTCTCTCTCTCAATGTCTCTTCTCTGTTCTCTCGATCTCTCTTGTCCTCTCTATCTCGTCTCTCTCTCTCTCTCTCTCTCTCTCTCTGAGCTTATCATTTCTCTAATGCACCCTTTCTTTCTACTGTCTTCGTGATCTTGTTATAAACCCTGACATTTTGTACGTCGGATAACTTCTCCAATCTTCTTCACCCCCTCCATTCCTATCTTCTTCGTTTCTTCATAACAATTAGCGGTCTCGATTGGGCGATCTGTTTTGAGCGTCGTCAGCTCGATCATGCCATTTTTAGCGCAGTTTAACCAATGCAATAAACGGTTTTGTTAAAATCGGCACATAATAGCATTAGACATGATCAATCTGAAACAGGTATACTGACGTGTCAAATGGCAGGACTATAATGGAGTTTGTCGCGGCTTATCTTTTTTGTCATCGGGGAAAATTAAATTTGATACCATTATTTTTCTTCGCTTTTCTGCTGCGCTTAAAAAGAAGGGGAAGTATACATTTTGTAAAGAGTACTCAGCCACACAGCTTAATCAGATTTGAGCTCGGTGGGTCCATGCACCAACCACTTCAAAGTCAACTTTGAGAAATTGTTCTTGTCTTTTACTAAAGGATCATCACTATGTCTTTCAGTTCTTGTACTTAGATGTCATCCCTTCTTCCCACTCTCTCTCTCTCTCTCTCTCTCTCTCTCTCTCTCTCTCTATCTATCTCTTCTCTCTCCTCTACATCTTTTTCTCACTCACTCTATATCCTTCTTCAATCCTTAAGTCTCTCCCTGCAGGACTCTAAATGACATGTTTCAACTCACGTGTCTGTACATTTCACTTCTACATATTTTCCTTCTCTCTTTTTGTTTTTTGTTGTTGTTGTTGTGTTGTTGTTGTGTTCTTTTTTTTTTTCTTTTTGGGTGTTTTTTGTGTGGTTTTTTGGTTTTTTGTGTGTTTTTGTGGGTTTTTTTTTTTTTTTTTGGTAGGAAGGGGGGGGGCTTTTTTGTAAAGAGACAAAGAGAATGTTAAAAGTATTAATGGGGAATCTATGAATAATCAAATTATATTTATGGAGCTATGTTTTGTATCATGTTAATGACTTATTGCGTTATTTTTGTTGGGGTTTTTTTGGGTTTTTCGCTGCATGATGGCCCTTTTCCATTTCAAATCCGATCTTAATCGTTTTCTATTTTGTTTCTCCTTTTGACATCGTGCAAACAAATGTTTAAATACTTTTCCACGGGTGGTTTGGTTGTCTCTCCATCTCCCTCATCCCCCCCCCCCTCTTTCTCTCTCTCTCTCTCTCTCTCTCTCTCTTAGGAAAAAAAATGGTCTCGGTCTTTTCTGCATTTTTATATACAAGCGATACTAAGAACCCACGCACTAGCAAGCAGGGTTTATTCCGATGCTAGCTGCTACTGAGGAAACCGATACCTATGATAAACGAAGAGAGAGTCACGGACTAGCGCTTACTTCTATTAGTGTTGTGGTAATATTTAATTGAGGTGTTTTAGTGCTCTAAATTGATCGCTAAGTGTACGAAAGCTTTCTCTTCAATTCTACTTATAGCGGGGCAAAACCACGAGAAAAAAGTCGCATTCCTAACTCAACAAAAAAAGACCCCTTTTCTCCTTCCGCTTCTCTCTATTTCTTCAAAAGCGGATAGGTATTGAATTTGAATTCCGCTTCCCATACGATCCCCATAGATAGGGAGGATAGCTCGAGTGTTATAGGAAGATGAGGCTGAGTTAGTCGCCGCCAACCCTCATAGATTCATTTTCGTTTCATCAATATTCGTCAGGAATTCGGTTTCTTTCCTTCATCCACATCATCATCCTACCATTAAAGATGGAAAAAGGATATTTTGACTTTTAGGAGTGAGAATGAGAGTATCTTGGTTCTACATCATTTCTGACTACGTGAGAGCATGAATAAGCCAAGTATGGGTTTTAGGAAGTACTCAAGTTACCATTGTTATTTGTTAGGAAATAAACGGCCCATGATTCATAATCACAGTGTAGATAGGTTGAAAGGACAATATCGATTTGGAATACTATCTGGTAGAATACAGTTGTGAGTGGGTGGCTGGATCTGTCAATGCATGACGTTTCATTTCCAGAATAAAAAAGCTTTCGTTTTTGGCAGTCTTGTTGATTAATTAAACACGAGATTGTTCATTGATTCATAAATTGAAATTTAACTTTCAGAAATTATATAGTGATATTTTTCAAACTAATTCTAGTTTGCAAAAAAAAAAAAGAAACAAAGAACAAACCAAAATATAATTAAATAAACAAGGTGTAACTTGTATTGTCTCCTTACCTTACGACCAAACATAATTATCTCAAAATTCGAAAACGTCGACGATAATATTCTAATTATAAGAAAACTGTCCAGTACTCAATTTTCATTTTGAATTCTTTAAAATAAGCTATCAATTAATAAGAATATGTAGAATTTGGAATTTAGTATGTCTTACTTCCAGAGAACTTATTCAATCAAAATAATTATAAAGGTCTAATTTGTCACTTTCTGCCATTACAATATTATTTACAACCGTTGCTTTACATGTTACGTTGTGATTTTCTTTTAAGTTCTGAAACATATTTCAATCATTTTATTGTTGAAACTGTTCACCTGAACAATAACAACCTTACTTCCAAAGGGAAAATACTTTGATTTGATCTAGAATCATGCTGATATAAGTAGTATTAATCTTCAGTATAAACACGAAAATACGAAAACAATTTAAGGATCGTTATATTTCACCGTAAACACCCTTTCAGGTCCATCCTCAATTTAACCAAGAAACACATATAGTAATTGTTATAGCTGACGTACTTAGTAACGATTAATGTGAGAAAAATAATCCTTCTTTTATATTTTCCTGAAAGTACGTAAATTTGATTTTCGTTAATGTGAGTTGTTCTACCCACGCGCCACTGAAACTCATTGTAGCGGTAATTAATCATACATCAGGAAATTGGTTCATTTTGTGTAAAGCGAAATATACTTGACTTATTAAGAGGGAATAACACGGAGGAAGGAAAGGGCCGATTATTCACACATTAATATTACGGGTGTAATACTAAAAGCTGATTCGGAATTGCCTCGTGTTTAAAACAGGTACGGTTCCCCGATCGATTAACATATTATAGAAAATATTGTCGATATATCATGATTTTATAATTATACTCTAAAAAAATGTAAGCATTTATGAAATCATGGTGATATGAAAGGATTCATACTGAATTTGAAAATTATTGTTTATTGTTAAAGTTATGTTTTATATTTATATATTATATATATATTTTCGTCCTTAAGCGAATTCTTTGTTTCCTCCTTTTATATCTCCCCAACTTAACCCTATCCCTAACCCTAATAGAATTGGCGTTAAGGGGGAATTATATAGTAAAAGTCGCTAAGTGGAATGCTGACTGAATAAAGCTATTCTTCTCAGTTCCCCTTAAGGCCCGTTTTAGTAAGTATATATATATATATATATAATTATACATTAATATATATATATATATAAATATATATATATATATCATTCAACAAGTTTTAATATTGCATGGCTGAAACTGCTTAATAATAATAATAATGATAATATAATAATAATAATAATAATAATAATAATAATTGATTAATAACAATAATAATATATAAACATAATAACGCATTTATATAGCGCCATCTGTCTCGTTTACTATTCCAAGGCGCTTGTCCAATACGTGAAAGTGTTTTGACCTACAAACTATGTGCATTCCAATATATATAAAACACATGATACTGTTTCTAGGGCTCTAATTTCTACATGTATTTCAACTTATAAGTAAAATCTGTTGATGCGGAACTGTGCCAATTCAGAGTAAAAACAAAATGATAAAGTATTTTGATCACATTTGGAGAACATAGTAGTTTTCATAAAACTTATAATTTGAGCATTGAAAGAGTTAACGGTTATTAGGGACGACCCCATCCGGGGCTTACTAAGCGATGGATAGCTCAGATTGAGATAGAGCGCCCTGCACTAGCTAACCAGGAGGGTCTCTGGTTCGAAATCCCGATGGTACCCCCATTTCTTATAGCTATTTTTCATATTTATATATTTGGTCAGTCCTTCATTATTCAAAACTTATAAATATAAACAGATAGAAAACAATTTGATATATGCTACATCATTCACATTATACCCCCCCCCCCCAAAAAAAAAAAGAAAAGAAGAAAAGAAAAGAAAAGACAGAAAGAAAGAAAAAAAAAGAAAATAAAGAAAAAGGGAAAAAGGAAAAAAGAAAAGAAGAACAGCAACAAAACAAACAAAAACAAAAACGAAGAATATATCATTATTGTTTGTTATTTTATAGAAGATCTATTAGTTATTAGTGTATCTATAGGAGATTCAATCGACAATTGTCTATGTTTTGACAACACACCCTTAATCTTTGCTATCAATGACAATTCAATTTTTTTTGATTTGTTAATATAATTTGTTAATCCATTCCCTTCCCGACTGCATGTGTTCCCTTAAATAAAATGACCGATGTCTACCACCAGTAAATAAATATTGTATCTCTTTGCTTTATCTTCCTCGTAATACTAATAATAGCCGATTTGAAATGAGGAATGGTTGTTGTCTTTATTACTCGCAATTACTATTAATTTGTCGGGATTCATCAATTAATTTCGCTAAACTAAACCCTCGCGCATAATTCCCTCTGTTTCAAAACTGTTAGGTTATTACTGATGGAACGCGCACGGCGTGTTAACGACAAATTACGCTGAGCAATTAAACAGTCAGCATTCTATATTTCCACTCTACGCTGTGACCATAAGAGAAAGGTAAGAGAGACATTATGGAAATGAAGCTTTCTATTACAAAGGAGAGTGATAAGCTAAATGGGCCATGTTAAATCCAATAACATCTTCTATCAATTTGAGCCTTCGCTGTTGCTGCGACTTTTGAGGGAGAAAGATCAATAATAAACTGTATTTGAGATGGGCGTCCAAACTTCGCATTGATCTTTGTATACCAGAGCGAGGGAACAGAGGACTCTTCCTTCTTCTACCTTGCAGCAGGACTGGGAACGAAAGATGAGATAGCACAGAGAGAGAGAGAAAAAAAAAACGACATAGAGAGAGAGAAACAAGAGACGAGAGAGAGAGAGAGAGATAAAACAAACATAAAAAGACAAGATATAACCTTGAAGCACAGCTACATTCAGTAATCTAAAGAAAACAAAACAAACATTGCAAAACATTCAATTTCATTCAAACTAATTTGAAAAAGAAAATAGAAATAAAACGAAAGAAAACAATGTCAAAGACTTGTTTCAAAAAAATGATAACATAAGATACTATGATAGATAAATGGAGGAGAGGAGATAAAGGTTTTAAAAGCTGGAGAGAACAGCAGTATATATGCAAAGAGAGAGGAGAGACATCAGTAAGAGAAAGAGAAAGAAATGGATGATAAAGAAGGTAGGAAGAGAAGAAGAGAGAGAGAGAGAGAAGACGAAGGTAGTGATGAGAAAGAGGAAGAAAGAAGAAAGAAGAAAGATAAGAAGGTCGACCGAGAAGGTAAAGAAGAGAGAGACAGGAGAGACAGACAGACAGAAGAGAGAGAGAGAAGACAGAGAAAAGACAAGAGAGAGGAAGGGATGCTACGAGAAGTAGAAAGGGAAAGAGGAAGAAACTAAGTATAGAAGGAGAGAGGTGTTAAGTATTTATGGTTGATGATTAGAAGAATAGAGGAGCGCAGTTAGCTACCATTGATAGAAGACCAGTTAGGGATACATACATCCTACCACCCCGCTGTGAAGTCATCTTTCAGACCACCCCAATCTCACCCCCGTCGAGTTCTACATCCATATGCTCCCATCAAACAAATCTTCTAATTTCTTAAAATTTGTCGGACCTGCATTGACCAAAACGTCCCCTCCTATTCACGTCCGGTTCAGGAGGCCAATTTACTTGGTGATGATTACTTACTTCTATACTAACAAGAGGCCGTGTCACCCCGCGGAAGGCTGAAAATTAAAAAAGAATAGAAACGATCAATCAGATTCCCCACTACTTTCACATCTACGTACGTACTAATCTCTTCCTTCAACTCGCTAGTATTTTCCTGTTCGTTATTCTCTATCCTTCAACCGGTCACAGCGGGCCTATATGACCTTCGACAGTTACTGCTTTAAGGGTAATGACAGGCTATAATAGATCAATGTCGCTGCCTCTATCCACTACGGTGTATCTCTCAAAAGAGTACACTTTTCGTTAGACTGCACGATGGAGATCAAGCTCATGGACGGCTTAAGAAAAGCTGATTAAGGAGTTCTGAGGATCATAGAGGAGGTTGAAAATTAAAACATGTCACTACACTTAATGCGAGAAATGCGAGGGACAATAAAATCGCTTTTGCTTGAATTGATAGCAATGGATGATCATTGAAGATTGCTACGAGTTTAATGACTGAATAGACTCGAAACTTTCAAACGCTGTTCAAGGTTTTTACTTCGTTAAGAATTTTCATTTGTGTCAGCTACCAATATCATATTTTTTATTCGGTCGTATAACTTTGTGGTTGCATATGGAATTGATAACTTATCCTTTTGATGAATTTTTTAGTTTGTTTATAGTCAAAGAGCAAACGAAAGCAGAGAGTACTTGGACACGTATAATCTATAAAGTGTCGAATAAAAATGATAATAATTAATCGTTTTTACAAACTACATATCTAAATAAAATATAACTAAACTATAAAATGGTGATGTTTTTCCATGCATTGGTTGTATGATAGTGATTATACTAAATAGTTATGACAAAAACATATTAAAACGATTTAGCATATTGGCTTTTGAAGAGATGGTAAATTGACACACGGCAGGTGATCATTTTTTCTCAATCGACAGTTCAAGCTGCTTAAAGCAAATCCAAATATCGACTGATTGCAGATTCTGTTAAAAATTTGTATTATCATTAAACACTTTACAATTTGACACACAGCGTTAATCTCACTATCATAACAATGTTCCATCGAATTCATAACGAAAAACGGTGTAGAGTACTTTCCATTTCTTAGCCCCAATCTGAAGAGAATCAAAACAGCCCTAATGGCAACTTAAAAATGATGTAACATGCTGCGCGAAAGATTAAAAAATCACCTCTAAAAAAAATGAAGTCAGTTTCAGTTTTGATTAGTAGGGGTATTTATATTAAAACCCGTCACAAATAGGGTGGGGATGAGGGAGGCATGGCTGGGAGAAGATACACCTTCTGTATGAGAAAGACAAGATTGCTCCAAACAACAAGGGAAAAACGCGAAAGGAAGAAAGAGGAAATGACGGTTATGTAGAATGGCTGTGCTCAGAGAGAAGAGGCGAGAGACCGATGGCATTAAAAAGAAAAATATATCTTTCATATGAAGAAAATAGACTTAGTGACAAAATTTGAAATCATTAGGTGACAGAGATAGAAACGAGAGGAAAGAACAGAGAGACAGAGTAGAAGAGAGAGAGATAGAGACGGGGGTGGGGGAATGGGAGATGGTGAATGGGGGTTGCGGAAGTGGCCTGTTTTGGCGTTGTTTATTTCCCCCTACAAAAAATCAACAATGTTCAGTCATTCATCAGAAACAATTGACGTCATTTTCAATTTCTTTACACTAACCGCATCATCCTTTTTAAAATAAATAAGCATGCGTACTGTTGCTATATCAGACTACTTTATGAGGCAAAATTGAAGTGTTTTTGAATTAAAACAAGTGTTTTATCACTTTAGTGAACCCTTTTTTAGAAATGCCTTTCACATGATTTTCTAGCTAAAATATAAGTGTAGTGACACCTATATAAATTAGCTATTAGGAAAAGAAAGAGGGAAGATTACACAGAGAAAGAAGAAAAAGAGAGATAGAGTCAAAATAAAATCGGTTAAAGGATAGGAGATGATGACACATGGACAGGGCAAAAATCAGTTGGAAAAAGTGGACAGTGGGAAAATTAATGACGAAAAAAGAATTTAAAAAAAAAGAATATCCCTCAAGAACTATATAACACCCCTCCACCAACCCCCTGCTGTCAAATTGACAGGCGAGTATAGAGACTAACTTTTAAAGCACACACGGGTCCTCTAATTCCGTTCATTACTTGAAAGCAAGATAGGTCCTTCCTTTGACTTCATACCGACAGGCGAGAAAAAGAAAAACACTATTTTCGGGATATCACCCGAAGTATCGCGATGTGCATTTTCCCTGCGATTCTCCTTTCGCCCTTGTTTCTTTAACCTCGTTTAACGGAGCACGACATCGAGAGTCAGTACCGGTCAGAAAAAAAAGTTAGACTTCACGTTGCAATAGTTGACATCAAATAAGTTTTTCCTTTCATATGATACATGTAGAAAGTTTGGTAAATCTGAAATACAAATTTAAGATTGAATTTATTTGTCCTAATTATAAAAATGAACGATCTTATGATAAAAGACGAAATAGTTGTAATAAAAGGAATAACGAAAGCTTTGAAAAAAAAATTAAATGTGTGAATGATTAGGCCAGCCTTAAATATGCATTGATCAAAAGTCTGGTGTTCATACTTTTTTTTCTAATTCATTTTTTGTTTTCTGTTTTACACAAAAGATCTTAATAAGATAAAGCTGGAGAACATTTTTAGGATAATTTTCCTTAGAACAGATTTTCGAGAATATTAATTAAGCCAGTAAATCAATTATATCTAAATCTAATTTCTCATATTTCAATTTTTTAACAACCGCCTTTCGCATGTTTTGTAGATTTGGGTATTATATTTATCAAACAACTACTAAAACCTTTATATCTACTACATTTTTTTAAAACCACTATCCTATTTCTAAATCTTCTACTACTATATTACAACCCTTCCATAACTGCTTTTAAACCATTTGCTACAAATCTTTCAACATTCCTACACTATTTTTACATCTTACCTTCTTCTACTGTTCCAACATTCTACTACCTTTTCAAATCTACAAATACACAGTTCAACATCTACTCCAGATATATATTTTTTTTTCTTACCACACTTTCAACATTTACTGCCTCTGTACCTGTAACCTCTCTCTTAAACATTTTACTGTTATGTCTATATTTATAACCACCATTTCTACTTCTACTTTACATATATCATTTTTTAACGTCTACTACCACCTATCAGATTGGTCCAATCTTTAAGTCTAAGACTACTATTCTACACCTAAAACCACATATTTGAAATCTATTACCACTATTTGTACATCTATTTCCACTTTTCAAACATTACTACTACTTTTTCAACATTACAAAAAAGTCTTTCATCGATCTGCTACGCTATGTCTACATCTACTACAAGATATATCTCCAAAACTTTACCACTCTCTCAACATCTTACAACCTCCTCTCAACACTTTCTAACACTAAGTTTACATCTACTACAAGTATTTTCTCTCTACTACCTCTCTTTCAACTCGGTTATCACTCTTACCAATATTTACTACCACTATTTTTACACCTACTCCATAACTTAAGATTTATTTCTACGTATATGTCCACGCTCAACATTTATGAGTATGCTTTCAACATCTTCGAATGTTACGTCTAATACGGATAATTTCTTCAAAATTTTACAACTCCCTTAACATCTACTACCCACTACTTCAAAATCTACTACTGATATCCTTAATTCTACCACTCTTTCAACATCGGCTACTACCCCTTCAACATCTACTGCCATTATTTCTAACCTTACATATCACTATTTTAAAAATCTACTTCTACTATATTTCCACTATTTTCATCATCTACTACCGCTATGTCTAACATCTACACAGATATTTCTCGAACCTTCTATCACTCTCTCAATATCGCAACCTCGCTTCGACATCTTTTTACACTAGTTTACATCTACTACATATATTTTTCGATGTACTGGCGATCTTTCAACATCGCCTTCACTATTTTCTAATCTACTACCATATCTTAACTCTATTTTCTACGTATCTTTCATCTCATTCAACTTTTAAATGAGTATTCTTTCAACATCTGATCATGTACGATTAAAACAGATGTTTCTCAAAATTCTATCACTCTCTGCAACTTCTCACTACACTAGTTTCAACATCTACTACCATATATTCTTAATTTACTTCCCCTCTTTCAACATTCGGTACTACTTCTTCAGTAGCTGACGCAGCCTGATTTCATACAATGAAGTTCCGGGCCTATTGCGAAACATCAGAGCCGCTTTTGTCCCCAGACAATTGACCCGATAACGTATTAATTCGGATATCTTGATCCGCGCCTGCCTTCAAATTACTGCCATTATTTCTAACCTTACTATCATTATTTTAAAATCCAAATTTTCACGTGATTTCCCTATATTCAATACCTACTGCCTTCCTGTAACATTTTCAACAGTCTTTTTCATCATGTGCTGTATGTCTAATCTAAACACACCCCTGACATTTCAACAAACAAATATTTTCTCTCTATCACCACTCTTTCAACATCTACTACCACTATTTCTACATCTACTCCACTATCTAAAATCTATTTTACGTAGACTTCCATATTTCAACTTTTACGACTAGTCTTTCAACATTCTTCTTACCAGGATATTTCTCCAAATTTCTACCATTCTCTCAACATCTTCTACATTTATATCTATACATAACTACGTTCACTTTTACATCTGCTCCGCTAATCTACTGACATTTTATCCAGCTACTACCATACTTTCAACATATGCCGCTTATGTTTACATCTACTACAGATAATGTCTACAATTTCTACCATTCTTTCATATCTGCTACATCTTATCTAAATACATTTTAATACTAACATTCTTAACATATACTTTCTTCTACCACACTTTAACATCTACAACCCGCTATTTTCTACGCCTTATACTGGATTATAAAGTCTACATCTTCTTAGATATTTCTATATCTACTACCACCACCTGGTCTTGAGCGTTAATTTTACATCATTAAACTCCTTACTGAACGCCTTAGACTCCTTCTTATACTCTTTGTTATATTTTGATATTAATGATAATTACCAATGTATAATGCAAACATTATCGTGTTATTGATTGTATTAACTTTCTGAAATAATTTCGCCAATGGACCTAAAACATGAACCCTTTAGTGAAACAAAAATGATTACCACGTCCATCACATTGGAATTGTTCATTCTACAATTCGTTTAGAATACGATTGTATCAATTTCATGAAATGGCACATTTTAATTCATTTTAATTTCTTTAATTCTATTCCTTCATCCACCAACATAATGTTGCGGTATGATGGGGCGATTAGTGACTGAACTTACATGAATCGTAATACTCGATAATTAGTTTAGTAGTCAATATCATTGTACAATGGTTAACAGAACTTTTGGCAAAACCCATGTATGGTTTGTTTTTATTACGTACATTAATTGTTATCATGTTTATGCTCCGTCTCACTTTGTTAATTAATCCTTCCGCCGGTGCGTCTTTCACATCAATGTTGCAATCACTGCTAAAAACTTACTTTAAACAAAACCCACAAACCGCCTTCAACTTCTTGTCAAAATCATGAATGTCATCATAAAATTAATTCCAGATGGTAGTCGTATATCAACTAGAAACATTAAAAAGAGAATCGGTCTGCATATTATCATCATGATCAATTAAACGGGAGAGAACAAGCATATCTGGACTCGGGGGCCTAATAAATGATTAGATAAGAACTCGCTCTAGATTGAAATGGTAGTCAGGTCGCAGTTGCAGTAAGTGATGGTGGTGTTGTGATGCGACGGGGTGTAATTCAGTAGAAACTCCCTTACCGGACCCATCATAATTGGTATTAATTTCATCATTATTTGGCTTGTTTTACATAACAATGATTACCGGTACTCGTAGTTATGCGAGCAAAGAAAAGGTGGCGTAAAAGTCGAAAACAGTTTCGAGACCTCCGTTTCAGAAAATAGTTTTATTCAGATTATCATCTATCTGTAATAAAAGTAAAACAAAGATAAACTTGTTTTAATCGTTTAAGGATTTGAAAAGGAAAAATACTTGAATCTTGTATTTTTTTTTCTTTCAATAAATATCACGTAAATCAACTTCAAACATATGAGTGTCATCTACGTACTTTGTGAGCTCATTGACCCTGTAACTGAAGACATCGCGGAGATAGTTATGTTATTTCTTCAATTTCTGCGCGAATTTCACTCCTTTTTCTTCTTCTTCTTTGATAGGAGAATCAAGTGCATGAGATTCATGATCTAGCTGAAAGCACCATGATTTGTTATATATACGGACCGATTACTCGCCTTTTTCAATCATGGTCCCAACTAAGACAGGAAAGAACAAAACTACTCATTACCTTGGCTAATACGCCAAGTCAAGCACCACAAAAAAGGCGCTTTACCGCTTCCCTTCTTCTCTAATCAAATCACACCACATCCCTACCGTTAAGAAGTCACTCGCCGATGCGCTTCTCAAAAGATTTAGGGCTCTCAGGTTTCTTACTTCTTACCCCTCACCCACTGTCTCTCTCTCTCTCTCTCTCTCTCTCTCCTCTCTCTCTCTCTCTGTCTCTCTCTCTCTCCCTCCTTCTCTCCTTCTCTCTCTCTCTCTTTCCCTCTCCCTCATTCTCTCTCTCTTTCTCTCCCCTCTCACTCTCATTCTCGCTCTCTGTAACTTTCTCCTGTTCTTTCTCCCTATATTTCTAGTCTATTATTACATCTCGAGATGTAAAACTAAACGTATGCAGAACAGTCCAATACCCAATTTTTAGAAGAGAGAGGGAAGAAGGAGAGTAAGAACATGATTGTGATTTTCAACATCATTTTGCTTCATTTGTCCTTTATTAGCAAACAAAAAGAGCATCGCTCCACTTACTATCTCAGATTTATTCCGACTTACTTCTTCAAGGTAAGATAAAAGCCCAAGACAAAACATAATGGTGAAGCGTGACCGAAAGAGAAAATTCAATCGATTAGATATTTGAAAGGCCGGTAATTCAATCAATTCTTACTCGCCACACGTTAAACTAATGAAATTAGTCGGTGCTACGAGTAGATCGCCAAGTCGATTAGGGCGTCGGATTTCAGTAGAAACGTGCGGGCCGCTAGACGAGGGGGTAATTGTTAGGGTATACACTCTCGACTCGAGACCCCAGCTTTCTTAATCGCTCACTCATGCCGCTCACAATTGGCAATATGCTCGGCCTAAAGACGATTTGTTTCTTTTTTTTTTCCCCTCTTCTTTATCCTGCATGTCGTCTTAATTCGTCGGCCCACCTTTCACGGATACGGGTCTTGAGAAGGGGATAATTGTATACATAGGCTGGTGCCACGTCCTCATTTTATATCAATCTTATAGAAAACGATAATGGCGCGCAGTTGATGACTTATACAAACAACACTTACCCCCGATTGCATATCACTACTCATCATATATCGCCATTTTGTTTTTCTATCTTTATTTCATCATTTTAGGATCCTCTCTCTCTCTCTATTTCTCAATTTTTCTAGGTTTCATATCTCAATTCTTATTTCTCCCTCTTTTTATTTTTATTTTTTTTTAATTTCAACCATCATTCTTTTTATCACCCTCTGTCTCCATCTCTCTCTCTCTCTCTCTCTCTCTCATTTACAACACACACATAGACGCATTAATTTTCAAAATTTCAACAACAACAAAATTCTCTTTCTCTCTCTCTTTTTCTTTCTATGTCTTTTTATCTTTATTTTCATCTGTACATTTGTCTATGTCTTTCTTTGTTATCTTCTTTTTGAGTGTCTGGTTGCCATTGTTGTTTTTGTATGATATATTCTTCTGCCAAATTGTGTATTTTTTGACAACTTCGAAAACTTTGTTTTTTACCTGTACTTTTCTTTTACTATTACCCAAGGCCAGTAATTACTGCAGGTTCCTATTTGTTCCTACGACTTTTTCGTCACTGGCGCATGCGCACATGATCAATGTTGCCTTAACCAGCAAATGAGTGCATAAAAAGGTTTTACACCAGTTATTTGGCATCTAGCGTCGCTGATCATTGTGCTACCGTTTTCCCCTGGTTATCTGAAGACCGAAGTCTTGGTCTATATGCTTCATTTTTTGCCAATTGTTTTAGGGGTTTATTTCGCTGTTACAGGTTAAGGAATACGTGAAGGGATAGTGTCGCACTTACAAAAAAGGTAGGGTTAGGGTAATAAGGGTATATTAAGAAAATTTGAAAAAATGTAGTGTGAAAAAAAAGTTTGCATACCGGGTATTATGCATCTTCACGTTAATTTTTTTTTTTCATAATTATCTGAATAAACAAAATTAATAATGAATGAAATAAATTATTAACTGCTCATCCGATAAATAGATTACTACAACAATGGTATAATTATAAAATATAAACATGACACAGCTAAAAAAAAAAATGGTTTACATGTACGTTAATTAATTATAAAATGAGGTTCGATACAAATTAACAATTGTTTTCCTAATGAAGTTAAGTAAGGGCGATTGTTTTCTTTTATTGAAAGGGAAGCTTAAAATATTATAAGGAGTATACTTTAAATACTTCAGATTTTGTTTAAATGTATACATCTGGAATTCCTCTAAATTTTGAGGGTTTTAAACAAAACCGTGAATAAATAAAACGCTCAATTTTCGCATTTTAACTGATTTCTCGAGTGAAACATGTAATGACTTTGATTATAATTATGTTTGTACGGTTTGTGGGATTTTATTTTGTTTATTTATTCATTGTTTTGAGGAGGTTCACTTTATACATAATAAATTTCAAAATTGTAATTACCAAACTATTGTCAATCTGAGATAAACATCACTTTTCGAAGCATCCCAATTTGTTAACTATTTTTTAACTTACATCACATGTCATCAACATGTCATCCACATGTCATCACATGTCATCAACATGTCATCCACATGTCATCACATGTCATCCACATGTCATCACGTGTCATCACATGTCATCCACATGTCATCACATGTCATCACATGTCATCCACATGTCATCCACATGTCATCACATGTCATCACATGTCATCCACATGTCATCCACATGTCATCACATGTCATCAACCCACGTTTAATTCAAGCTTCCACAAAATACTAAAAAGGAAACAACTGAAACGAAGATGAAACATAATATTTATTCATTGTATTAAGAGAAGTAAGATATACTTACTGTTAGGTCAGTTATTCCTCCCTTAAGACCAAATCAGTGACCTTATCTACTTTGAATCAAGAAAATGGGGGTCGTATAATCGACTTGATAACAACAGTTTGATCTTGTTGCTATACTAATGAATTACTTCACCTCCCAATCAGTGAAACTTTAGAAAGAAGAATCTAGCGAGCCATACTTCCATGTCATCAAAGTCTCATTGTATTTCTACTTCACGCATTTAAAAATAAATAAGATATGAAGCGACGCATCCAAATAATACAATTACTTCCTTAGCGAGATGCATTACGTTAATTCACATCAAAGTGATTTGTCTTTAAAGTCAGAAAGGGAGAGAGAGGGAGAGTCGAGTGGAAAGTATTTAAACGCAAAAAGGGGGAAAAGTTGGCGGGTTAATGTACGCTCATATTATCTACGTGATATATTCTTTTTATTAGCTATCGTTTAAGCTATCACATCTCTCTTGGTAACCTCGTCTATTGTTCAGACCACCACGGTGAGCGAGTACTAATGGAATTGTAAGATGTGACAAAATGGCAAAAGACGGTTATTATGTCGTTTTTTGTCCTTTCTTTTCTGCCCATTCGATGAAGAAATCAATGGTAATTTCATCACAGCATATCACAGGTCTCACCCATCTCATTTATTTATATTGGGCGCCAACAAGACTATTATGAAGCCATGCGCAGTGTCGGCTTCGGTTCAAATATTTTATAAAGATATCCCAACCTTTCTCTTTCCATGCTTTTTACGGGTTTTATTTTACTCTCCTGATTATTATGAGCTGGCCATTTTGATGTTCACGTTTTGTAATTTTTAGAGTTTCAACTTGCAAAATGGATCACATTTTCAACGACTTGCAATCAATTATTCAGGACTATAAATGTCTTCACGAAGAGAAATTAAGTGCGAACCATTGTCTGATATAAAGTGCTTAATGGCCTAAAATCAGGACATTTGAAGGTGTTTTATTTCTGGGCATTATTCGACCTTTCCGCGCTGCGAAAATGTTTCCTCGCATTTTCATTACGTTCCATTATTTTCCAATGCCAAATTCACCTCAGAGAAACGTGAGGTGTGCATTTTTATTTTAACTTTCATATTTGATGATTTCTATTTTGACTGTATTTATACTGGATTGTATAGTTTCCTGGGTGTTCGAGAAATTAAAAAAATGTCTCAGGTTAGATGACCTAAAATAAAATGAAATATAGGCCTAGTTGAAGTGTATGTGATACAAAGAGACATGTACTACAGAGAATAGTCATTATCAGTCACCGTGAAATAAGGTGAAAAGGACAAAGAGAGAGAGAGAGGGGGGGGGGGGGGATAAAGAGAGGGGAGAGAGAGATGAATAGAGAAAATGGATTTGTGTATGTTTTAGCAACAGAAAAGGGAGAAACTGAGGGAGGGGAGAGAAAGAAATCCTTTGGAAATGTATTGGAATCAAATCAGATTAAAACATTTGCCAAACTATTCGAAACATAGACATGATAAGAGACAGATATGTATATATATATATATATATATATATTATATAAATAGTGTACAATCTATCTCGCAATATACTGGATTATAAGTACGACAAATACTAAATTATCCCGAGTGCAGATTTGTTTCTCCGAGGCCGCAGGCCGAGGTGAGATCGATCTGCACGAGGGATAATTTAGTATTTGGAGTTCAAATAGTCCAGTAATGTTGCAAGATGGAGCGTTCACTATTTATTATAGTAAATAGACCCCTAAATCTTTGACTTTGCCTAATCTGCTGGTTTCATAGTGGCCAATGTTTTGGTGCTTATTAAGCTATTGTGACGTATTTTGTTGCTCCGCGTATCCATTGTTATTAACTTTTGTGCGCACCATTTTACTGTTATTACGCGCTAGCGCAACAAGGCTATCGATAGAATCGATACTCTCCCCATTCATTTAACACGGACTTTACCCTCCAAAAACCGAAAGTTATATTGTACATTATGTACAATATAACAAATTGAAGGTAGGTCATGTGGTACTGACCTAGCCAATCGCAACGCGTATTTCTCTACCACTATTTACTATATATATATATATATATAGGCGAAATGAATGAAACAGAAACGTAGCTCTCAAATTCCTTTAATTCACAAGCTTTCGGCCTATACTAAATAAATATATATATATATATATATACTATCTATTATTTCTTATATATACAGTGCGTCCAAAAAAGAACTATACACTTTTGACAAGGCTATTAAATTAAAAATATATGATTCTTGGGGAAAAGGTTTAGATGTATATAAAGCTCATATCCTCAACTATCATTACAAAAATAAACTGAAATCAGAGCAAAAGTCAATGATATAACGACAAAACGGTGAAAAACTACATTTTGCATAATATTGATTGTTTATTTCTGACTTTTGATAAATCTTTTACTCTGTGAGCTGATTCATTTCATTATTTTCTTTGAATCCTTCTTGGAATGGCATACCCAGGTGGTAAATGAATAGCAAATTCCTGAACTGGTTTTTTTTTTGTGTCCTTCATAAAAGTGGGCATTGCTCACTGAAGAATGCGTAATTTTCAAAATTGTTTGTGTCATATGATAGTTGAGGATATGAGCTTTTAATACTCTAACCTTCCCAAGAATCATATATTTTAATTTGAAAGCCTTGTCAAAAGTGTATAGTTCTTTATATATATATATATATTATATATAATATATATATATATATATATATATATATAATATATATATATAGGCGAAATGAATGAACAGAAACGTAGCTCTCAAATTCCTTTAATTCACAAGCTTTCGGCCTATACTAAATAAATATATATATATATATACTATCTATTATTTCTTCATCCAATTAAACTCTTCACAATTTGCAATAATGCTCATCTTTGTTTAATAAGGATTTATTCACTCAATCATTAAACTCAGTTAATCCGGCTTTGATTTGGGCGATGCTTGAACAACCTATAGTGTCCAATAACTAGTCATTTATTTTCATTAAAAGTGGTTACGATTAAAAAATACTTATTAATATTTCTCACTAAATCTTTGATTATAATGAATAAAATTTAATATATTGCAGATAAATATAATATTCTTCTGCTTTAAAGTAATTTCCTATTCATTCCTGTTGATGTAGCAAATAGAAGACTGTGATTAAACGGATAGGAAATGGAAAAGACTTTAAAATAAACAAAGAGTATTCAAACAAACGAAGGAAAATAAATGACGTGAGTATAATACGTTTAGTAATGATTGTAGTAAGGGGCCCAAATGGATTTCACATAGATAAATACGACTGGAAAGCATGATTGAAAACGGCTTCGTCGACCAAATTTGATTTCTCGTCAAGTGATTGATGAAATTTCTCGTATCTTTCAGCTCGACTTGATCTCTGCATCTATCGAGTAGGTGTCATCCTGGAGCGGGTACGTAGCGGCGTGGCTACTCGGAGGCGTTCGGTGTTATAATTTCATTTCAACCTACTGGCCTGAGGGAGAGCATTAGGTATATTAGTCCCGAGTGAAGCGCCCTATACCGATCGATTGAACCGCCTTCTTCATTCGATTGAAGATTGACTTCAAGAAATATTCTCCATTCTTTTTCTTTTCATCATCGAGACACAGATTCACAAACGACATTCAACAAAACAATGCCCCTATTCAGAGTATTATTCTTCTAACTATAACTTTGTAGCAGGCCCCTACAGACGCAACCAGTGTCGTATTGTCAACGATTTCAAAGCTTTTCTCTTCATTCTTATCCGAGGCCTACACACCGGATATTACTGATTCAAACTTCACAATAGGTTATATTAAGATTTGCACAAAGATAAAGAATGAGATGAAATCAGATAGACCTACTCTTATCGAATTCCTCTTTATTGACTGGTATTTGTCTCTATTCTTTTGACAGTGCTGTCTGGAAGAGAATCATTCGAATAAGAATTGGGGAGGCATCGGTTGAACAAGCGGTGATTAGAGACCACCAAAGCGGACTTGAATTTGTGATTTGTTTTTGGCGGGTTTTAGAAGTCGCCCTTGATACAAGCAAAGCGGATACGAGGATACAGGCGAGCCTGAATGGAAGGAGACGCCAACGAGATTCCATAATATCCGCTGGCGTTCCTCGACTCATATCATCGTCACACCGTGTCATTTTAACATCCTTGCCAGTTTAGAGAAGGCTTTCTCTTCTCTTCTATCTTCCTCTCTCTCTCTCTCTCTCTTTCTCTCTTTCTTTCTCTATTTTTCTTTTCTCCTCCCTCATTTTGTGTTTCTGTTTTTACTCTTTCACTATTATCTCTCTCTCTCTCTCTAATACACACATCACCCACCCACCAAAAAACACACACCCAAACGCACGCACATGTACAAGACCTCACATACTCTCTCCCGATTTCCCTCTCTCACACAATCACACCCACACACATCCCTCACACACTCACACCCACTAACACACATACACACGCACACACTTCCTCCCATACGTTTTCCCTGTATTTAGCTCTTTTGTTTGTTTCTCTCCATCTCTCTCTTTCTCTCTCTCTGCCTTTCTCTTCATTTTCATTTCATCCTCCTCATTCTATCCATCCTTCCTTCTAAATATTTCTTTTTCTTTTTCCTCCTTCTCTCATCCTCTCTGTTTTGTTGTTGTTTTTTTTTTCTTCATGCATTTTATTTTGTACATTGATATAAAGCGATTATCGTACAATCAAAGAATTCCTTCTGAATGTTCACAGTCACTGTGTTTCATATTTTAAATTTTGGCATTTAGTGCACCATCTTTATTTATCCTTACGTCTGTCTCTGTGCGTTTCTCTCTCTCTCTCTCTCTCTGGCAGTAGTACTATGATTCCGTTAACCCATAAATGTACCATCACCCTGCCCCCCCCCATCTCTCCCCTCTCACTCTCTCTCTCTCTCTCTCTCTCTTTCTCTCTCTACAATAGACGATCGATACATATCGATTCATATCGTAATTTTAGGTCACGTTGCTAAAAGGGAAATGTTATTATCTTTCCCCTTACAAACCTTACAAAAGGATAAGAGTCTTAACCATTATCTATTGTTCTGTATATTCTCTTTTCAGACATAATCCATGTTTTCATTTATTTTCCAACTTCTTGCTCGATTCTTAATATTTTTATCCTCCCCCCCCCCCTTTTTTTTTTAGCATTGCATTCTTATTTATTTAACATTTCCTGTCTTCATCGAGAAAAATATATTTAAAAAAATCAAAATTAACACGAACATAATCTATTCTAAAAAAAAAAAAAAAAAAAAAAACAACACTTACTTTTAATAAGCTGAATAATATCACGTCAAACAACAACAAAAATCCGAACTCGTCTCGCAAAATATATCGTTTATTGTAATGGTATTTCCAGAATAAAAGTACGAACGTTGATTACACTATTATTATATACACTATAAAATAATACCAGCATTGATTACACTCTATCATATAGATCAAGTACTCAGCGTAAAATCTGAACGCCTAGCCAGCATTAGGGCTACTATGTATTTTTTTTCTTTCTAAAATCTGTCCTCGTTTTCCCTTTCCATTACCCATCCGTCTCTAAACTTCGGAAACTTTTCGTTGGAGTGAATTAAAAGAGCTAGAGGCAACGCTACGATAGTCGAGCCTGAATCGATGTTCACTCAATCAGTAGAGATCCAACAGACAGAAGGGAGCTTCTGGTTATATCAGAGATTCCTTAGAAAAATAATCTGATTTTCATCTATTCCCTTCTCAACCTCTGCCCTTATGATAGAGATCTATTATTTGGTCTGGCAGCAATGCTTGTTTTTAAGGCATCTCCGTCTCACAGGCTTTTTTTTTCAATTCGTAAATCACATCGCGCCATTTAAAGCGAAATTATTGCTGCGATCATGAAATCGAATTTGAAAGAAATTTATTTAGAGCGATTGAGACATGTTGATAATAATGCACCTAATAATCGTTGTGTGTTGTGAGGTTTTAATTGGAATCGACAAATTGATAAGAAATTAATTATGCAGGGAGTAACATACACTGCACACAAAAATACATGCATGGGACCACACGCAAATGTTCGGCCCGAACATTTCAACTTTTCCTACACCTTTACATCATACACAGGCAGCGGAGTGACCGAGTCTTTTAGCATGATAGTTACATACGTACGCGAACAGAGAGAATACCCGAGCATACCTTAATTGTAATATTGGTTCTTACTTCTATTTGAATATGCAATATGTTAATTGACCTTTGTGAAGTCATCTAATACCAATGTATCCCTTTGCAATCTTCATAAGATCGTTTTACATCAATAATAATTCCTTCAATCCGTTTTTCAAAGTCATATAAATTCCTCCAGGCGGGTATTCTCTGGTGCTTGTTTTGTGACAAAGAGATACAAATTTTAATATCCTGTTATACTCCAAATAATAATTGAGGACTTGTATTCAAGCTTGATTTAGTAAGAATTCATGATAATAAGCACTATTTGCTTTATGGAAGTAGACTCTCTGTTCGAGGCCTTTTAATTTCCGCAGTACAGGCCAAATCGGACTACAACCTTAGTCCCTTTCGTACAATTCTAGGGAGGCTGATCGCATCATAATCGTTCATAATTGCAGACATTTCTCAACGTTTCCGGGGTTTTAAGAGGAGGGCAAAACCCAATCGAGAGCATTTCGATAATTTCTTTTCTCATTATCCATGACTGCTGGTAATAGGCAAGGTTTGTTTACTTCAGTGGTAAGTGTTAGTTCGCTTGATTGCTTTCTGAAAAGTAACAGAAATCTGGAATGAAATTCATGTGTTTGCGATATTCTTTGATGGGAAGAAACTGGTATTCCACGTTTATAGGATCGATTGATTTTTTCTTGTACCACTTTTAACTGGCGTGTTTTGAGAAAGATGTTCGATAAGACCAACTGTGATTCTCTTCCTTAACGCTTTCTTGACATATAGTAAGTCAAAGTGAAGTAAAACTGATTATATGAGGCCAAAGAGTGATAGAGAGACAGAAACAGAATTATACAAAAGATAAATAAAGAATCAACTTGACATTTATGACTGGGACTATGCATAATATGCATTATAGGTATATATTTAGACATGATTTTCTAGAACCATTCACTTATCAAATTTGATACGTCTTAACATGTGCTGCTATTAAAACTAATCCTTGAGACAAAGCATGATAATTTAATAAATCAATTGTCCATCATGATCTCAGTCAATTAAATCCTACAAACAAATAAGATAAATCTGGTATTACTGAAGTAAATCCTTATACTCTTGGTTTTGAATTAGTCCCTGCAATCTGCCCCCATTGCCGATTAGTCCACTTAACTTGGCTCACAGGTGGTAGTATGGGACTAGACACCTCATTGTATGGGACTGGTCCGTGAAAGCACCTGAGACATAGGCCAGGGTTGTGTTTCACCTAGTCGTTCGTAAGTTACGGACAACTTTACGAATGACAGGTGATCAGTTCTTATGCTTTAATGATTGAGCTTGTGCTTAATGACCTAAGAACATGTTCCAGTCGTTCGTAAAGTCACTCGTAATTTTACGTACGACATGGTGAAACAGCACTGGCTTATATAGAGGTTGGTATGACTTGAGAAACGGCCTCGTCCACTCCATTCACAATTATTGCCGAGTGAACTCGCATGCTCATAGTCTATCTCTCTGTAAAAATTGACGCCATTCCGGATCTGATGTGGCCATGCGCGGATTTGGGGTCAATATGGACCATACCAGATGTATAGTGTATGGCGTCAATACACTAAGAATAGGGTCAATTTGACACTTTGATTTCCGCCTCCTCGCCGCTTCCTTACCGTCTCCTCACCAGCTTCACCGATCTCTGACCAGAAAAAAATGTTGTCCCACGCAGTTGGACAGTCGTGTCCTCACCGTGTCCCGCCGTGTACGCAACTTTGTACACCTGGGATACTTATATACATGAAAGGACTTGGATATGTTATCTGACAAATCATATTTTATCCAATGGTTACCATAGTAACAATATTTCTCAGATCAAAATCAAAGATATTTAAAAGTATACTTAATTCATGTAAAGAATGTAATAAGGCTTACCGGTTGATGTCCATAAAACTTTTTTTTTTTCCTATCTTTCTTCCGGTCTATATATTTTTTTTATTGACCACAAAAATGCTTCATTTTTCCACTCAAGACCTTATTGTATACCCTCCCCACCCCCCCCCCCCCGCGTACTTCGTCCTTCCGTCAGCGGCATAATTGGAGTTGGTTGGTTTGCGTGTGTAATCACTTTTATCTCTAAAATTGGACCGTTCAATTGAAAAGGGAAAATGCGTTGTTGATTTGATTTGCTAAATTCCAGATTTTGTATTTCTCTAAAAACGTTTCCAAGGTTTTTGCTTCTTTCCCTTCATCCCACTCTCTTTTCCTCTCGCTGGACTTTTTTCCTCCTGTAAAGTGGCGCATTGTGGCTGAGAGCGAAGGGGATCTTGAAGATAGCCATTGTAAGGATGAAAATTAGAATCGGAGAATTATTGCGACTTGGTCGTCTTGATTTGATGAACATAGTGTCCTAATTGACTTCTCACTGCAGACTTTTATCCAAGAAAAACCGCGGCAAATAGATTGATCTCAAGAAGAGTGAAATTACATTAGGGAAATCGTTTTTTCAAGGGTTTTCTTTTCTTCATTTGAATTATGCAGTTTTGTTCGATTTACTCTGCTTATGGCTATAATTCGAGAAGAAAATGTTTAGAAGCACGGAGATGAAAAGGGGCGTCTGGAAAAGGGCCTTGAATTTTCTGTTTTTGAGTGATTATTTTTCAGTGCGATAATTATAGTCAACCAAAGAAATGAAGATGGAGAGAATTAGAAGGAAGTCTGAATTGAGAGTAAGATAAGTTCAAACCCATAGGTCATGTTTGGTTTCTAGCTCCTGAATATAGTGTGATTTGATGTCATCTTCTCACCGTGAGGAGTTAAAATGAGATATTTGTGAGTTTGGAGATTTTTAAAGCTGGGTTATAGTTCTGGTCAGATACAATAATTTAAATGATATTGGTCTTTTATGAAACAATTCAACTATTAAAAGAGTAACATGTGATCAATAAACCAATTTGGTACTTGTTGAATCTTAATGAAAATTTGAATTTGACCATTAGCGTTAAGTCCTGAACTATTCAACCTGGTGCGGTTCCAAACCCACATTTCAACATTCTGAGCAGTATAATATAGACCCACTTGAATTATGACACATTTATTCGCTCCTCAATTTATATAATCATTGCGCTTTATGAATTATTATTATTATTGTTATTATTATTATTATTATTATTATTATTATTATTATTATTATTATTATTATTTGGTTACCCAGTAGCAAAAGATTTTAGTTTCACTTTATAAAGGCTAATGATTTACTTGAATATACCCTGTATTATTGACATTTATCTCAAAGGTTAAAATATCCAAAGCAACATCTCTGCCAAAACTTAGTAATAGCTTTAAAATTCAAATTATAGATTTGATAATAAACGTATTTTTAGGAATATGCATTATTATGTTAATCTATATGATTAATAATAATTAGTTCCACTCTGTATTGATTTATCTCAACTTCCAATTTATTACTTTATATTTTAATATGTATTACCCGTTTTGTTTATTTTTTGATGCTAACAGGACCTTGTTGAAAAAAACGGAATATCTGAACTGTGTGTGAATATATATGTGAACTTGTATAAAGATTATTTTAATCAATTAATAACTGATTTATTAAAGTTAATCATCAAGGTAAGCTGAAGAAGTCTAATGTTGGAAGGTGAAAAAATAAATCAATAATTATGGAACTTCTTTTTAAATATTATGTAAATGAATTATACTTTAGTGCAATCATGGTTGGAAGTAGTTTCAATTTACGTTTTTGTCCATGCTAGATAATAAAAAATATAAATGAAACTGAGAGAAAAGGAATATAATACAAAATTATACATTTAAGTAGAAAGAGAACGATAAAAGCGAAATTCAGTTAAATTTATTTTTCATATTTTACAAATTCCATTTTGCGCAAAAAAACAAAAAAACAAACAAACAGAACCCTGATCAAAAATTACAGGTAGGAATTATTTTACATCATTATCAGTATGTTTGCAACTGTGTAAGACTATTAAAACATGATGGAGCATAAGATGTAGTCTTCCTTTGAAAAGAGGCGGGACAAGCAACTAACGATGTAAAGAAAAAAAGAACAAATGCAATTAAATCCAGCAAACCTATGACATGAAACTATATGATATTTATATAAAATGTAAAAAAAAAAAAAAAAAAAAAAAAAAAAAAAAAAAAAAAAAAAAAAAAAAAAAAAAAAAGTATATATATATATACTAAAAGAATATCACACATTTTTGGGGTTCCCAAATTATTTACTTACCCTTAAAATAAATAGATTGATGAAAATAACAACAAATATAATATTTCAGTCGCTATTGTTAAGAATGGATGTCACTAATATCGCATTATTCAATGCTTTTCCAATATTCGCCCCAGATCTCTCAACAAAAAAGTCATAAAATATGGCTTTTGAAGAAAAAAATTGATTTACAAACAATTTGTTGTAACCTTGCGATTTGCAGTGATAAAATGTCTCATATTCCGCATAAACCAAACGGATCATTACATTTAATCAAAACGATAACGAACAACGGAAAGAAAACTGGGTCCCTTCCTGACGATTTATGCCGCTAATCAGACCGATTTCTACCTCTTAGACGTCTGCGATTAAGGTCTTAGGGTGTATTTGGATTCGGTCGCAAAAACCGACACAAAATATATAGGGTGGGAATATCGACTGAGAGTTGAATTCAACCTATATCCTTTGTACTTATTCAAGTTGTACGTTCAAGAATTGGAGTTAGATTATTGATTTCTAAAGAAGCAAACATTTCGCAGATAATATTTTCTATTTGTTATTTCGATTTTACATTTCCCTCTGTAAAGCTTTCTTAAAAGTCTCGGAGTGTTACGAGAGATTCATATATTTCGACGAAACAATTGTTAACAAAGATTCAAGTTACATGAGTCGCCTCGTCATCATTAAGCAAGCCAGAATGAGGAAATATTGAAGTATATTATGATACAAATTCAAACAAAAGAGAAACATAATATAACAATTACTGAAATAAACAAAAGTAGAATAACACCATGAATTGAAATTCAAAAAGTAATTAAATGGCTAACAGCATTTACAGATAATGAAAAGCAAAAGGAGTGGAATTTTAAAGAAGTATATTCTGAAATATAAAACGCATCTTTCTTCCTGACAATATTCACTTTTATAAACAATTCGACATTTCCAAAGACCGCGAAAAGTACTATTCATAATAAGACTCCTATATTAGAAAACCTAATATTGCCAATTATATCAATTTTGCATTCCGTTCTTAGGTTAAAAAATAATTAGTGGTTATTGCTAAAACAATATACGGCCGTTTCTCATAAATTAATCTAGCTGTTTATCGCTAAATTTATGAATTGTCTTTGCTGTTTGTTGACGTATCAGTTGTCATTTTTTTGCTTTCTGAAACTAGATATTTATCTTATGCTTTTCATTAGGAGCTGAATTTATTCTCATGTTTTTCCGTCGATTCTAAACCTTGGGCAAAATTAGGGGAAAACCCGATACCTTGGTATCGATTACACCACTGTGCTAGGAAATCGGTTCTTGTTACAATTTTGTTTCTTACCCTGCAAAGGGGATGATACGAATTCATGAATGTTGATTAGAATAGATGCAGGTTTAGCGCTCATATCAATTGCGATAATTGAGAACAATTAGAAACTGATATCAGGAGCTGTTTTCTCAAATACTTCCCAAATGCAAATGAGATTGATGGAGATAGTTTCTGGTGATTTGACAAACGGGTGGAAAAGTTTTTTAGACAAATAACAAACCTGTGATATAAATTCCAAACGATATTTTCTCATTATATTTAGAATGTATTGGTGGTGATGATATCTTTGTGATCATAATAATTCATCATGATCACAAAGAAGAAATTGATGTTGACGATGATGATGATGATGATGATGATGATGATGATGATGATAATGATGACAGATTATGACGTTTGTTGGTTTTTTTTCTTTTATACCTCTAACGAGGAGTTTATTCAATAATTGCCTTCTTTCAGAACAATAATATCATTCAATATTAATCATGTGACGGTTTACAGTCTAAGCCCTTTTTTTAATTTTCCTTTGACATAAATTCTCGAAGATGATGATTTTTTTTTTATTTCGAAGATGTTTGTTAGTCTATTAAAGTTTTCGAGTATCAGAAGTATATTTGTTTCGGTCAATTATTGCTTTTTACATGCAATAAAGATCGATTGTCATAACAACATCTATTTCTTTTTCAGTATTTGACTTAATTAAGTAAGGAATATCTAGTTCGAAATCAATATTAAATGTTAACTTGAAAACTTGTTTGAGAAAATCATACCACAATTTAAAAAAATATATCTTCTGTCATGTGGCAAAGATGATGAGGATGATGATGATCATGATCATGATGATTATGATGCTGATGAGGATGATGATGGTGATGATGACTATGATGGTGATGATGACGATGACGATGACGATGATGATGACGATGATGACGATGATGACGATGATGATGATGATGATGACGACGATGATGACGATGATGATGATGATGGTGAAGATGACGGTGATAACAATGTTACTGTGATGAGAACCACCAAGGGGAATAGGATGATAGCTTGTAGAATAATCTCACATAAGTGGTACGTGAAGGCCGCCAAATATTCGGGGAACTGATAAGAGTTGCGTATGAGAACCACTTGCATTTAATATCCCTCTTTTGGTTTTGAGAAGGGGGTGTGATGTGAAGGGTATCGGTGTGTCCTCATTGCCTCACGTAGTCTCACTACCTTGTCATGTCAATATAAGTCCGTGTAAGAAGGGACAGATGAACAACTATTTGCACGTAATATATCCTATTGAATGACTTTCATTGCAAATCGGTTCGTTTACACTGCCATCCATCATGATTGAGTTGTCAGATTGCGACAGTTTCAGAGGCACAAGGCATTTTATTATCTTGATTTTGTAGCGTACTTTCGTAACGCAATAAGGTTATATATTATATGCATTACATAATTTACAGGAAAACGAAGGAGAGCTACGGCATCTACATCCACGAATTCCTTAAACAGGTTTTAAACAGCCGCTGATCTATGTTTGAAAATAAGAAGAGGGCGACCTACAATTTGCATGATTTAATATTTAAAAAAATGGGAGAGGGGCGGGCGACACAGATGGCAATTAACATTGTACATGTAAGCCTACATTATGATTAGCAGGGGCCGCGGAGCGTTTTTGAAAGTGGAGGGGCTGAGCCGGAAGTGGGGGGGGGGCTGAACAGGCTAAAAATCACAAATGTATGGTCATTTGTTCGCGTTTTTGAACACGGTGGCTGAAAAAAGTGGGGGGGGGGGGCTGCAGCCCCCCCCCCCCCCCCCGGCTCCGCGGCCCCTGATTAGTGTGTGTTTTCCGAAAATAGGGGCGCACGCCTCTAGCGCCCCTACCATTGGATCCGCCACGGTTTCAACGGCAGTGAGAACATGTCGGGAGAGTAGAAGGAAATTGGATGATCATTAAGCAAGAAGCTGTGGCGCAATGAAGCAATCAAAATCAGCGATAACTTCAGCCGTAACTATTCAATAAAACGGGTGTCAGGCACGGATGAGCATAGCAAGTACAAACATAATCTGGATAAGAGACGAGAGGTAATGCTAATAAATGCCACGAAGAGACAGGAACACGCATAAAAAGATGTAGCAGCTGAATAAAATAAAGAACGGTTTCCGTTTCAACTGTAAATTTGTTCTTTTCTTGGGTGCTTTGAAAGGCTCTGTCAATGCTACTTGTCCTAACGTCCCAATAAAACAAAGAAAAATCTGATTTTAAAAAGGGAAAGTCAAATCATTTAGAGCGTATATCTGAAGGACTGCTATAATAGATTCATAAATTTATTTCTAGAATTGATCGATTAAGTGATTTGTTAGTTGATTGAGTGTTTAATGCTCAATATTGTAATTTATCACAATTTGAACAGTACTCATAATAATTTATCACCTAGTAATGATTCGCTAAATTTATCTTCATGTCGGGGAAATTGTGTTTAGAAATTCACAAGTCATAGTATGTTGTTTTTGTTTTTATAAAGGATTTTGTTTTTTCACTGTCCGGGCATGAGCCAAGTGCTTACTGTTTGTACATGTTCAAGCAGTAGAAACAGTATGGGAGAGCGGGGTTATATGGAACATTTTTCACAAAAATGGCAGTAAAACAAAAACGAATTTATTTCAAGAAACAATAAATAATCATCTTGAGTGTATATCTGTATGCTACAAATGTACCCTATAAAATTCTTAAACTTAGTGATGGTTCCGGAAAAAGTCCATCTTTAACAAGACCATGTCAAGTGTTCCAACTAAGCCCACACACGGGGTAAGTTGGAACATTGTGCATGGTATCTTCTGAATTTTATTTAAACTACCTATATATACAACATTGTTGCATGCACTGTAAAAAAATATTTGTATTTTTACAGCATATCTGCTGTCAGCAGAGTCGCCATAAAAATCGTATTATGAAAAAACAGTTTTGTTGTAAATTTCTCCTGCAAATAATTACATGAGAAATACAAAATATACATCTGGGTGGTGTTGCATAAAACTCTTTTTCTAACCCGAGTTTTCTCGGGTTAAAAATCTCAGCTTATGTAGACCTATTTCTTAGGTTATTCAACCTGAGTTTTAAAACTCCCTAAAAATTTATTGCATTAATACTTTTGAAAACTCTGGTATGTTTTTATGCAACGGGAAAAACAGTAAAAAATTCAGAAAAATATTGTAACCGGAGTTTTTGGACTTTAACCGGAGTTTTCAGATTTTAACCGGAAAAAACTCCGGTTAGAAGTTTTATGCAACGGGGTCCAGGAGTAACACATTTTTTCCGTTTTAACCAACTGCGTAAGCTATAGAACTCAAATTATTCTTTTTTCTTCTCTTTCATTAGTTATTAGAGGAGAAATTTACAGCAAAACTGTTATTTTAAATTACATTTTTGTATGGCGACTCTGCTGACATCAGTTTGCTGTATTATTTTTTTACAGTGTGGGTTTAGCTAACTTGCTTTATTGATTCCAATTAAAATATTAAAGATTGGTGTTCAATCTTTTTTTTCACTTCATGTTTTTATTACACTTGATAACATCCATTCACATACAGATATTCTGAAGTCCTGTAAAGTAGCATTCTGCAATATATTTTGTTTAAACCAAATTAAATTGTCCAATCTGCACTAATATTCATTTATAGGAATATTTCGAAGCACTTCACTGAATTATATAATTTTTATTTTTTTATTCAGCTGTAACTTATTTACTTAGTACATGTTCCAACTAACCCCGTTCAAAATGTTCCAACTAACCCCAGAGGCCCATTTGACTTTCGTAAGCTTACAGCACAAAAAAGGGACAACAACATGCCATATATTTAACCTTGTTTTGTAGCTTGGTGTAACTGTTTGTTATACTAAAAAAAACTGGCCAACTTATTTTATGATCTTCTCTGAGATAATAAAACATTTGTAAAAGTGACAAAATTTACTCAGAAGGTGAAAAAAAACATTGCTTTCTAACTTCAAGAGACTTGAAGCACGTGTGCTGTCTATAATGTGGTGGATGGCAGTTGCCAATAGCAACAACCTGAGGGTAGATTTGCATAAATATGTTTATAGCCGTAAAAGAAAATTAAAATGTTTCACCTAACCCCGTGTTCCAACTAACCCCACTCTCCCCTACTTCTAATTATTTTAAAGCCAGCATTGTACAGCACCACCTCAAGTTATCAACTACTCGATTCTGCCCTGATTCCTAACCCACAATGCAACATCCTGATCAGTGTAGTCTTATGATACAGACCCACTTGAATGATAACACATTAACTCATTACTCAATTCAGTCATAGCTCAATAATAATGTTATCAAATTGCAAACTCACACTTTCCCCCCTCAAAACATTTTAGTTTCCTCGATACAAACAAAATTAATGGCTGTTTTAGTGACTCTTATATTAACAGTTATCTTGGAAGGGTATACTTTAAGACTAGCTATTTATAACACATAGTCAATGAGGGTGTTGATCAGTTCGCTTTCGCTTTAAAATAAATATATACTTCAATGTGAAAGGTAACCGCTCAACGACTTCAGTCCAAACATTGAACCAATCTGTTAAATAGTACGAAACCACTGCGATATAATTTCAACTCTTCTTAGACCAAGCTCAAATAATATATTTGTTTATCATCATCATCATCACCATCACCACCATCATCATCATCATAATTGTTATCACTAGAATTTTCATATCATTAATATTATCATAATTATCTTATTACTTAAACCGAATGTAAAACCAAAGGTCAGCTTCGTTGACCCTTCTTTAAAATCAAATTCTTAAGTTAACTTGACTAATCTTCTTAAATTCGGATTAATTTTAACTCGAGTATAGGCCTATTCATTACATGTAAACCCGTTTTCGTTGGTAATTTCCTTATCTTAGAGACTGAGTATAAATCTATATCAGTTTCGAAAGAATATCATCCACTTTGGGTCTAATAGACATCTAGGTTACGCGCTGATATTTCAATCGAAAGACTGAAAAGTACAATAGCGTCGATAACTCGAGGGAGGGGAGGGGTGGGTAAAATAAAAGTACATCTTTTACCAAGGGAAGGATATCAGGGGGGCATTTCATCAAAGGACTTGTCGGACGTTTTATCCGACAAATTTGCTCTCAGCCAATCAGATCCAAACATTTCAGTAGCTTATAACAGTTTGTCCGATAAAACGTCCGACAAGTCCTTTGATGAAATGCCCCCTGTTCATGATGGTCAGCATTATGATGGGGAAGTTGTATGGGGGTGTGTGCCGCTATGCGCCTTGACAGATTTCAACCATATTATACATGATATAGGGAGGGGTAAACATCTTCTCCAAATAACCGAATGATAGGTATACAGCATCCGTTTTTACCCTATTGAAAAAGAAAACTCAGGCATGACAAATAACACATAAAGTTCAAATGAATCTACCGAAATAACACATTGCACATAATTTTGTATAAACATTTATCATTGGGGTCCTCGTTTTGTTTTGTTTTGTTTGATTTGTTGGGGTGTTATATTATTTTCATATCTTTTTAAAAGGAATTTATATCAGTGTATACTATTCGTATTTTGATAGTTAGAGAAAACGGCTGTTTATATTATACTAATTCAACTATTTTGAGCTCCTTAAAACCCTTCAATATTGATCCCCTTTCACTTGAGTTCAGCCGGACCCTTACATGTCACGTGTCAACTTGGTTGAAATTAAAATATCGATCGTATCAGATATCTCATCTCAGAATCATTTCACTTCAACTCCGTGACAACCCGGTTGTCAAGTTAAGAAAAAGAAAAACCAAGCAATTGTCCAATTTTGGGCATAAAATATACCTCGGCATTCAGTGATGCGCGCGTGAGAATGAATCGACCGGTTAATAGCGCTTTGCCGGTGCGGCAACTCCCCCGTGCGAATACCGTCGATGTTTGGTTACAAACCGCTGTGCAAATTCAGAGACTACAATAATCTTTATGAAAAGCACCATTTTTTATTCATAATGTGACTGTATTTGTAATTCGATCGACCTGTCGGCAGGGGAAGGTAATAAACCAAGCCTCATCATCGCGTTTCATTGCTTCCTTCCAATGACATAAAGTCGTTATTACCTAGGAGATTTGAATTGGTTCTTTTGAGACTCAAGCCTTCTTATTTTACCCCCTATAACACGAGTGTATTAGAGAAAATGCCAAATTGCGTGTAAGCGTATTGATTTCCTTGTATCATGTTGATTTGCCAGATATGGAATTTATTTTCTTCTAACCCTATTTACATAGCAGATATTGTGGTGTATCTATATTTATATTTGTCAAAATTGTATGCAATGTAAATTTTTTCCCCTCTCTTTGAATAAAGCAATCCACTTTTGTTGGTATTATGAACAGCTCAAAAGGATTACATCATTTTTTCTTCAAATTTTTGTCATTTTTTGTTTTGTTTTGTTTTTATTTTCTTTATGTATTGATTTTTAGTAGCTCTATGATTAATACGAAAGACAAAATGAAATTCCTATCAAAACAGCAAAAAAAAAATGGGTAAGAAAACTTTGTCTATAACAGAAGTCCTTTTGCTATGTCGGAGAAATAACAAAAATCTTGTTTCTCGGAATGGTCTAAAACGGACATAACCCATTTTGCAAAAGATATATTATGTATGATCGGATAGCCATTAATATAAATACCTAAAATGGTCATCCCAAATGGATTTATAATCTGTTATCTTATTCTTACTTTTAACTTTCGATATTTTTTTTTCTCCGTTTTGAGTTTACTGTTATTTCATGAAGATATGGAAGGACATGACAATATACGAATAGATTATGATAATCCATTTCGATGAGTAAATGCAGATCTATCAATAAAAGGAAATTGACAGATAATAGACGTGGAAAATAATGAGAGACATAGAAAAAAGAAAATAGAAAAAAAAAAATCACCTCCATCATATTATTAATACTGCCCAATATTGGTCACTGAGGGCGACAAATAGGAAAAATGATAAGTCCAGACATTCTGAGTACAAGTCATGTCTTACATATTTTCTCTCTCTCTTTCTCTCTCTCCTTCTCTTTCCCCCTCTCTCTCTCTCTAGCGTATATGCTAATTCTTATTCATGAGAAATATTTTTTATATACAATAATAATGATAATAATAATAACAAGGTAAATTTGTTAAGCGCAGTCATTATATAAATATACTCTACTGCGCTTTCATACTCCCATTGCTTATGATACATGAGCAAAAATAAATGATAATCTACTTAAATGATTCACTACACAGATGTGTCTTTGATAATGATTTAAAAACAGGAACAGACTAGGCCATTCTATTTTTAATGGGAAGTTGTTTCCACAATTCATGGTTGTTGCTCTTTAAAGAATAGACATTTTTTGTAAGTCATACTCTTTAATAATTTACCCCTTGGTTGAAGATTAGACACTAACTTCTTGGTGTCCTTTATAGGAATTTTATTCGTTATTTTGAACTTCAACTACCTCACGCTTACAAAAGAAGGCTTTTGTTTCATAATCTAAACTTTCATAATTTTTATTTGAGCGGACAAAATGTTCAATAAGTCCCTAAATCAAGAATATATTTAGTTTCGACTCTGGTACTTAAACGATTTCCATTAACAGGTTTTAAAGTAAGATAATCTGATGGTGTGCGCTCTTGCGTTCTCTGCAATCAAGATGTTTACCTGACGAGTCATAAAATACTCCATAAACGCAACAGACAACGCTGATGGCGCTATTTTATTGAAGCAACCGAGAGACATTCATCGTCATGTTTTAATATCACAAACCAAAATTGAGGAAAATGTAAACGTAATGAACTGTACTTATATGCTCCTATCCTCCTCTCTCTCTCTCTCTCTCTCTCTCCTTCTCTCTCTCTCTCTCTCTCTCTCTCTTTCTCCCTCTCTATCATAGCATCGTGTTAGACTCGTACTGTGATCATAGTAAATCTTGTTATTTATTTTATTTACCATTCTCTAATTTCTCTTCATTTCAATTTCCTACCTATCACTTTTACATAATAGTCTCTGCCCAAGAGTAGGAAATTAATGTGAATAATTATAACTTTTAATTTTCTTTCCTATTTTTTTTTTTTTTTTTTTTCCAATTCAATATTCAGGTCAAAATCCAAATATTATTTGCGATCAGAAAGCTTTTCTGAACACCGGATATTTCAATGTTTTTTTTTTTTTGTAGTAAAAACACCTTTTTGTTATTGGCAGTTCCTTTAACTTACCATTGCTTCAATTGCTCCATTAATAAAATTGTACAAATAAAATAGAAAGAACGATTAATGAATGCATACAAAGAACATCAAAGTGACTCTACGTTATTGCGCTTGTTGTTGTTGCTTTTATTTGTTATGGCACTGTCATTAACAATTGAATAATGAGACTATTCACTTCATAATATGCTTTAATTTACCATTTACTTTAATCTGACATTAATGCATCCTGCATTATTATGAACAAATACTTTACCATACATGATTCAAACTAAGTCAGACTTCTGATATATGGTCATATTTAATTGTGAGTGACACGACATTTGGACTATTAGAAGGGCGCATATCTTCGCACTTGTAGGTTATGAATGGATCATGACTACCATTATTATGTATAATGTAGGAGTTGCATGTGTCATTACCAGTTGGATTTGAATTTTACAATTAGTCCTGGAAATTATGATTAAAAAACAGTGCGTGAGTGACGCGACAAAAAAAAAAGACATGGGTTTCTGACCATTATTGGTTATGGTTGGATTTGTGCCCAAGTAGATCTGTAAGAGTACCATAAGTGCTGGTATATGTACATGAATAGTGTACCTCTCTGACATTTATTGTCCTCATCAATAATTCCCTCTTTGCGGAAAATGGTCCACCTCTATATGTCGTGAGTGACACGACATCCAAAACGTGAGTGACACGAACAGTGCCGTAAATTCAACATTTTCAAGTAAATAACTAGATTAAAAAATTACCTGTGTTTATATGCCATGTTAGAGTAGTCCATGATAGTTAATTTAAGCCCCCAAAAAGCCAAAAGTGACTAGTATTAAGAATAAGAGGCATTTAAAGCACCATAGTCCCATACGTGCAAATTCCTGTTTGTTCAATTATTCAGCGTAAGAAAGCTGGATCACTTAATGTCTGAACTTAAATAATTGGTTTTATTGTAAAGAAGCCTTTGTGTTGATTTCAGATCCTAATTTGCATTTTCAAAGGCACAGCACCACATTGAAATTTCAGCTGAATGTCCCACTTAAATTAAATATGACCATATATCCTCTATATCATTACACTACAAGCGCTTAGAAACACCAAGGTGGATATTTGTATTAAGCGCTATATAAATGTAACTATTATTATTATTATTATTATATCATTCTTAAGTCATTTGTATTCATAACTATTATTATTATTATATTATATTATATTATATTATATATTATTATATATTATTATGAATTTTTATAACAAAACCTTCCAGTAATAAACTATCAGTATAGTGGACCCTCCCCCCCCCCCCCCCCCAGTACAGAGGGCGACATGTCATGGTTGGTGGTTCATCTCTCCTACAGTTCTTCAAATTTTGTTTGAAATCCAGTTAAATCTTCAACATCCTTCAAGATTTCTACATATCTTGGATTTCTTGGTGTTTTCTAGCATCAGTAGGACATTTTGAATATATTTTTATTAAACTTTTCATCAAATTATGGTACTTTTGACTCCCTGCATCTGTGCTTTCAAGTTTCATCATCAGTGTATGACACATATATGTATTAGTGGGACTGATTCAAGCAGCTTCCTTCCTCTCTTCACTGCTCCCAGTTTATTTTATTGATTCCAATACTTATTCACACATGTACCAATGACTGTGAGTATGATTATTTTAACTTTTGTGGATGAAATATTGTGAATTTTTGGTCTAAATCTAGCTTATTCTGAGCTACAGATCTACAAGTAACTTTAGATTCCAGATCTAGAATCTACAACACAAGTAAATGTGCAAGCAGAGTGTTTGAAATTTTCTACATAAGTCTCAAGTCTACTGGCAATATACTTCGAACACTATATAATCTACATGTTCATGCAATACGTTATTTACACTGCATATAAATATGAAGTTACTAAAGACCAAAAGATCATCTGGGATTCACCCGATAACTGTTGTCTTCTTAGCCTTCCTCTCTTCATTCTTCATCTTGAGGTCAGGATTACTTCCTACTTACTACCCAGATCTTAGTGATTTTCTACCTCCCGGTAAGACATCATCATGTGGCATCTCCGTCAGTGTAGAAAAGTGTTCTGTGTACGCAGCTTTGTCATCATACCAGAAGCTGAAGAAGAAATCCCAAACACTTGATTATCAGTCAAGTTCACTCGCTCATCTTGCCACCCTTCTTCTGCTCAGTGGTCAAATTGAACTTAACCCAGGCCCTAACAACGCAACTGCAGCTGCTGATCCCAGCTTTCCATGTGGCATTTGCAAGAAAGAAGTAAGTGATGATGATGCAGCACTCTTATGTGATGAATGTGATTTTTGGTGTCATATTACCTGCGTAGGCATGCCACAACAAAGTTATGATATCCTTGCCTCCTCTTCTCAAAGCTTCATGTGGGTATGCTGTCAATGTGGCAGCAACAACATCAGCTCCAGCATGTCCACTCTCTCTGTCTCTTCTCCTCATCAATCAAACTCTTTCTCCATACTATCTGATGGCGTTACTGAAAGTGGAACTTCTGATGACTCCAGTAGCGAAACTTCAACTGACTCCAGTAGCGAAATTTCTACTGACTCCCTTCCTCATGCTTCCACTCCTACTTCAAATTCTATTGGGTCAAACAAGTTCAGATCTCCCAAACACACCAAAAACAGGAGCAGAAGCTTAAAGTCGATGGTCATCAACTGTAACAGCCTGAAAGGTGCCACTAAACAGAGCACCTTCCTAGCCTTGATCGACCACCATAATCCTGATATAATTCTTGGATGCGAGTCCAAGTTAGACAGCAGCATATCTACATATTCAGTTTTTCCAAGCGATTTTAATGTCTATCGCAAGGACAGAAACACACACGGAGGTGGTGTTTTCCTTGCTGTCAAGGACACCCTTTTGGTCACTGACTGCCCAGAATTTGATGCAGACTGTGAAGTTATATGGTGCAATTTACAGTTCTCTGACTCAAAGCCCTTATACCTTGCGAGCTTCTACTGTCCTCCAAACAACAAGCAAAAAAGCCTCGACGGATTATCACAGTCTCTGTCTAAACTTCTCACCAAGCATAGACGTAGTCACCCAAACATCATTATTGCTGGTGATTTAAACTCACCAGATATCGACTGGCATTCGTACACCACAACAAATCCAGCTACTGCAGCTTGGCATAGCCGGCTTCTTGATTTTCTCCTGCAAAACACCCTTATTCAACTGGTCAACGAAGTGACAAGACCAGCGTCTGCCAACATCCTCGACCTGATTGTCACATCAAACCCAAACCTTGTTGACCAGATATCCGTACACCCTGGTATATCTGATCACAATATTGTGATATTCCACTGCCGTGGCCACCCTCAACCGCGACCTAAGCCACCAAGGAAGATATACCTGTTTGACAAGGCACATGTAGAGCAGCTGAAGGATGCGGTCACTACCTTCACCTATGAGTTCCTACATTCTAATCCAAACATGAAATCTGTCAACTCAAACTGGTTAAATATAGCGGATTTTCTCACAAAGACCCTCAAACGATCACCCAGTTTCCATCCAAGATGGCGTGGTAAAAAGAAAAAACTTCCGTTGCGATATCTATTGGCTAAAACACAGATTGAGAAGCCTTGTGATCGCTTGTACTCCAAAGCTACCAAACTGAAATGATTGAGAACAGACATGGCAAACGTTCGCTGCACAGAAATAAAGTTGCCAAGGGAAGTCCATCGATCCAGATCAGTAACTACGTCAACCACTGTTATCGGTGGTAGCCTTGCAGGAAAAATCCAAAGTCTTTTTGGTCGTATGCTAAAGCTATGTCGATCTGAAAAGCCTTGGAATTACCTACACTCCAAAACTCAATCCAAACTATGTTGGCCACAGACAAGAAAAGGCTTGAAGCCCTAAATCAACACTTTCCAGTCTGTATTCATCCAAGATGAAAAGTCTTCCTACCTTCAACATGCGGCCACCTCCTCACAGATGCAATAACCATCTGAATATCCAGACTAAACGGCGTAGAGAAGCAATTACAACAGCTAAATTCCTCCAAGGCCTGTTGGCCAGACGATATTTCCAGCAAAGTATTAAAGATGGTTAGCCCCACGAGATAGCTCCAGCACTTGCTTTCCTCTATCAGCCAGAGCTACGACAAGGAATTGTTCCTGCCAATGGAAACAAAAGCCCTTGTTACATTCTATCACAAGGTCTGGCTTCCAAGTCTGACCCATCTAACTTAGGCCGATATCCTTGACTTGCCTTTGTTGTTAAAATCATGAGCATTTATCATGCTGAGTTCACATTATCCAAAACATCTTGATCAAACAACATCCTCATAGATGCACAGCATGGCTTAGACAGAAGCTCTCGTACATCTACTCAATTTAACTGAGGCAAACTCATGACTGGTCCTACAACATACAACAGAGGGGGTCAGTCTGATGTTATCTTCCTAGACTTCATAAGGCCTTTGACCGTTGTGCCTCACCAGCGACTGAAAATGAAGTTAGATTCACTATGGCATTCAACGGCTTTTGCCCTTCACTGGAGATAAGGTTCCTTCCTTGCCCACCCGGTCCCAAGCTGTTTTTCGGGTCAATGGAACTCACTCAACCTGGAAAGCCGTAACAATTCTGGTTGTGCCGCAATGGCGCTCAGTCCTCGGCCCGACATTTGTTCCTCATCACATCAATGATATACATCAAAACATGTTTCCAGATGAGATTATTTGCAGACGACAGCGGTAGTCTATCGTGAGATCCACTGCAAAAGGACGACCATCGTATCCTCCAACAAGATCTACACACGCTAAGCGTCGATGGTCTGGCAAAGTGAGTTGATGGGGCTTCAACATCGGGAAGTGTGCTACTCTCACCATTCACTCGTAAACGCAACCCAAGCCTTTCACCAATACGAAATCTCAGATGAGCCCAGTACTTAGAGTGGATCAGTACAAATACCTTGGTGTCATTTGTCTCCAACGATCTCAGCTGGAACAAGCACTGTCAAACATATCATCCAAAATCTGCCGCCCCAACACTTGGCTGATACGCAGAACCTTGTTCGCCCTGTTCAGAAGGACGTGAAGTCACTTGGCCTACAAGTCTCTGGTTGCGGCCAAAGCTCGAGTATGGAGCCGAAAAGCCTGGCACCCTATACTAAGACTGTAACAGACAGGTTAGGAGCAGATCCAAAAAAAACGCAGCCCGTTTTTGTGCAGAGGGATTTCCGACGCACTTACTTTCAAGCTCAGCACTTGTCACAAACCTTGGGTGCGACACCTTGCACAGTAGACGACTTTCTTGCCGCAGTTACAGTGCATCCTTCTTCATTGCAAAATCAGCATAAAACTTGTCGACATCTCCTTTCCGCAAAACCATTTTTCCTGCCACATACATTGGACGAAATGATCATACTCTTTCAAGTTACAGCATTCCAAAAGCCACCATCGACTCCTTTCAAGTTTTCTTTCTTTCCACGAACTATCCGGATTTGGAACCAACTACCCCAACTGGACCAGTTGTGGCCTCCTTCGCCAGCTGCCTTCCAGGTTGCTGCCTTGCAAACCATCAGAGGGTTTACGCCCCCCCGTTTGGTATCCAGGATGGATGTATACCTCATACAAAGTTTTTTACTCGCACATCATGTGTAGTCAGTTTTTAAATGGTATTATAGATGACTACCACATGCATTATTATCTTGATGCACCACCAACCATCGACACCGCCAAACTTTGACATCCCAGTTTAGCTTCCCCAGTGAGCTGCTTTTGGGATTATTTCTACAAGCCTACAAAGCCCCCTTGATGAAAAGCTGACTATCAATATGCCAAGTTTCTTATGTTAAGCACTTAAATTCCTTTACAATGTATAAAGAATCTTAAGTTGGTAAAATCATAGTTTACATTCATGCGTGTACCTTTCATTCACGTGCCTTTGTTTACATTATATAACATCAACAATAACAACGAGCGAGAGTGCCGATTCTCTCTTCGCTACGTGTTCAACGTTGTAATCCACTATATATGCAATTTCACACACAGCTTGGAGAAAAGAGCACACAGCAAGTTATGTGATTGTCAAAGAGATCTAAAAGTTTATTCCTAGAAATAGAATATCTCATTATTGTCAACATTCATATAAACTTTCATTACGTGTTAAATTATGTATTAAGTGGGCTTACCTGCCTTCTGTCTTCCTATATGTCCATTCAACACAGATGGAACGAATTTGAAAGTGGGGGGTCACGATGGAAAAGGGGCATTTTTTTCTGAAAAGGGGGCACTTCAGACCAGGGGCTTTAGGAATAAAATATTCAGATAAGTAGGGGTGCGCAGAAAATTTTCCTTTACACTTGAGCTTTTAAAAATGTTAATGGCTTTGTATCTTTTTAATGATAAACAAAATAATTGCGAGCGCGAAGCGCGAGCTGAAAATTTGAGTTAATTGTGCATTATAACCTATTTAGTATCTGCGAGCGCGAAGCGCGAGCCGAAAATTTTGAGCTCAAAATTGGAGTTAATTGTGCATTATAGACCCTATTAAATATCCGCGATAGCGAAGCTCGAGCTGAAAATTATGAGCTTAAAAATGGAGTTTATTGTGCATTAGAGACTCTATTTAGTATTTGCGAGCTGGAAAGATGAGCCGAAATTTTTGAGTTAAAAACTAAGTGTCTGCGAGCGCGAATCGCAAGTTGAAAATATGAGCTCAAAATTTTAGTGCATTATCGACCCTATTTAATATCCGCGAGCGCGAAGCGCGAGCCAAAAAATTGGGTTTTAAAAGACTTACACTTTTTTTCTATTAAAGTGCCCCTTGTCAGTAATAAAAGTGCCCCTTTTTAGTATAAAAATGGAATTTTATTAGCTAAGAAAAGGGGCACTTTTTACTTATGAAAAGGGGCACTTTTAGGGTGGATGAAAAAGTGGGGGTCACAGTGCCCACCCCCCCCCCTGCCCCCTGGTTCCGCCGCCTCTGATTCAACATCCATATTGCATAACATGTCTCCAAAATAAACAGATTTTCTCAAATCAAAAGACGTGCCATTTCCTTACAGCAAAATTAGTAGCCTACAGATGGCGCTATATTCAATCGTTTACCGATATCCTCTTGATCGTGTTGAACTTTGTAATTTATATCAATCTCAAAAACAGTTTGCATTCACTAATACTTAAAATTACCCGGCTTGTACAACCACAGGCGGTGATCTTAGGACACTTCCCCCTTCGAATTTTCTGGAGGATTGTCCCCCTGAAATCATTTTGGAAACATTTGTATAGTGTATAGTAAATAGTGACTTAATGTAATTCAGTTATAATTTGTTTTAAAAGTAATTATATATTTTTTTCGGAGAGTGGCGCCACAGACCCACTTCATTCCAACATGTCATTGTATACCTTGTAATAGAGTCAAAACAACGCTAAGTTTCACAACTTCTTCACTTGCTCGCTAAGCCCCTTCGCATACAAATAATTCGGACCTTTTCTCCGATTCGGGTTTCTTTCCCCCGGTCGTGAAAAGAAACCCCCGCTCTTAATTACAGGTTTAAATTATTTGTTATTTGTATATGCCGCAACGCAAAGGTTTGTGCAAGATTCCTATAACTGAAATTGCATCTATTTACCTTCTTTATTCGGTTGAGAATATAACCAAGCCATGAAGTGCTTTCTCGGAGGTTTGCTGACCACCATTCTATCGATCACATATGGTAAGAAGTATATATTTATCATGTTTGTAGGAAAGTTACCCCCTGGATAAATATTCCCCGATTACTTACCTCTACAACACCTACCCCTAGGATACCTACCTCAGACGTGGACAACTGCTCCTCTCTAACTAGACAACTATCCCGATACAGGGGCCGCGGAGCGTTTTTGAAAGTGGAGGGGCTGAGCCGAAAGTGGGGGGGGGGGAGGGGCTGATGAGGCTAAAAATCACATATGTATGGTCATTTTTGCGTTTTTCTGAAGCCCCCCCCCCCCCCCCCCCCGGCCCTGAACTACACACTGTGGAGGTAGATGTCCTCGTTGAGTTTATCCGTATAAGCAAATACGACACATCGCAGCAAATGAAAGTTCTTAATCGCTCCTCGGAATTAAATTGATTATGAAACTAAATTATAAACTGCATGTATCTCCCAGTCGTCTCTTGAATTGTTGTTATCTAAGAAAGATGAGGTGTTGATGTATTGTCATAGTGACAGTTTTAACAGTTTCCGGCATTCATGATTAAACTCATGCTTTGAAATGATGATAATAATACTTCAAGAAAATATGTTTCGTCAATAGGCAAGGCACATAATAATTAAATGCTTCATTATTATTATAATGTATAAGTTGGTTGAATATAAAGTTATAAGTTCGTATACTATTTTCTAAACTTTAAGCATTGACAACGACCCGGATCGGGATTGAAGGACGACTGATCCACGATCTCGTTGATGAAGGGTACGATTCCAGAGAAAGACCACTACGAACGGTTCACGATGTTGTTACATTCGATGTCGACTTATGTGTGCAGGCTTTCTTCGGACTGGTAAGTGATGTCGATTATGAAAGAAGGTCAACTATCATGACTATGTAAATGACTGTAAAAGATGTGAGATCAAAATCAGTTTTGAACATTTTCACACAAAAAATACACAAGAATAGCGTTAAAACTGTATTTATATACTATTCATTTGTAAAATTCATATAACAAAAATTGAGGATAACTCTCTTTTTTATTCCAACCCAACAAATCGCTAAAATGAAATTTATCGTAACACAAACCAGATTTTCATCATTTGGAGAAGATACTAGATGTACTATTCTCCATATGTAACAAGCTTTCTTGTGGCAGAATTTAGTTGTTTGAAAATCTGTCGAGGTATTTATTTACATAAAACATAATAATATACAATGAATAATCAACGCTTCAAACAAAAACGAAATCAACAATTACCTAATATAAAATTTCATAGTAGCAAAATATAAATCGTATATGTTCATAATCTGCATAGTAGCACAATGTCAGTATTTGAAAACTCGGGCACAAGCCGCGAGCACGGGGTGAATGGCTAGCAAAATGGGATACAAATTTGTTTATGTTGCAATGTTCCTTACCGTGACGTTTACTGGATTCCGGAATCGTGCTTTATAGTGGTTAGGAAACTTTTGTACTTACATTTACATGCAGTATTAATAGTTCAAGTACCAACAATTCTGATAAATTGAACATTTACTGTTCAAGATTGTATCCCATTTTGCTAATCATAGTTAACTTTAGGACACCTTTGTGAATACGGGCCAATGTGTACTCTACCCCACCAAAAGAGCGCCCTCATTGGCTAAAAACCATGGTACATGAAGTCTGTTAATGATGATTGGAAATAATTCTTTCACTTTAGATGCT
>CALNVZ010003433.1:51230592-51258251 GCA_940671915.1 Paracentrotus lividus | reverse complement strand
CATGAGAAAACCACTTGCATTTAATTCCCTCTTTTCGGTTTTGAGAAGGGGGTGTTGATGTTGAAGGGTATCGGTTGGCGACCTCATTGCCTCACGTAGTCTCACTACTTTGTCATGTCAATATACAGTCCGTGTAAGAAGGGACAGATGAAACAACTATTTGCACGTAATATATCCTATTGAATGGACTTTCCATTGCAAATCGGTTCGTTTACACTGCCATTCCAATCATTGGATTGGGAGTTGTCAGATTGCGACAGTTCTCAGAGGCACAAGCATTATTATCTTGATTTGAGCGTACTTTCGTAACGCAATAAGGTATATAATATTATATGCATTTACATAATTTTACAGGAAACGAAGGAGAGCTACGGCTCTACATCCACGAATTCCTTAAACAGGTTTTAAACAGCCGCTGATCTATTGTTTAAAATAAAGAAGAGGGCGACCTACAATTTGCATGATTTTAATATTTAAAAAAATGGAGAGGGGCGGCGACACAGATGGCAATAAACATTGTACATGTAAAGCCTACATTATGATTAGCAGGGGCCGCGAGCGTTTTTGAAAGTGGAGGGGCTGAGCCGGAAGTGGGGGGGCTGAAACAGGGCTAAAAATCACAATGTATGGTCATTTGTTCGCGTTTTGAACACGGTGGCTGAAAAAGTGGGGGCGGGCTATCTTTTGGCAGCCCCCCCCCCCCCGGCTCCGCGGCCCTGATTAGATATGTGTGTTTTCCGAAAATAGGGGCGCACGCCTCTAGCGCCCCTACCATCTGGGATCCGCCACGTTTCAACGGCAGTGAGAACATTGTCGGGAGAGTAGGAAGGAAATTGGATGATCATTAAAGCAAGAAGCTGTGGCGCAATGAAGCAATCAAAATCAGCGATTAACTTTTCAGCCGTAACTATTCAATAAAACGGGTGTCATGCACGGATGGAGCATAGCAGTACAAAACATAATTCTGGATAAGAGAGAGAGGTAATGGCTAATAAATCCACGAAGAGACAGGAACACGCATAAAAATATGTAGCAGCTGAATTAAATAAGAAACGGTTTCCGTTTCAACTTGTAAATTTGTTCTTTTCTTGCGGTGCTTTGAAAGGCTCGTCAATGCTACTTGCCTAACGTCCCAATAAAACAAAGAAAAATTGATTTTAAAAAGGAAGCAAAATCATTTAGAGCGTATATCTGAGGACTGCTATAATTAGATTCATAAAATTTATTTTCTAGAATTGATCGATTAAGTGATTTGTTAGTTGATGAGTGTTTATGCTCAATATTGTTAATTTATCACAATTTTGAACAGACTCATAATAATTTTATCTATCCTAGTAATGATTCGCTAAATTTATCTTTCATGTCGGGGAAATGTGTTTAGAAATTCACAAGTCATAGTATGTTGTTTTTGTTTTTATAAAGGAATTTTGTTTTTCACTGTCCGGGCATGAGCCAAGTGCTTACTGTTTGTACATGTTTCAAAGCAGTAGAAACAGGTATGGGAGAGCGGGGTTATATGACATTTTTCACAAAATGGCAGGTTAAAACAAAAAAACGAATTTATTTCAAGAAACAATAAATAATTCATCTTGAGTGTATATCTGTATGCTACAAATGTACCCTAAAAATTTCTTAAACTTAGTGATGGTTCCGGAAAAAGTCCATCTTTAACAAGGGACCATGTCAAGTGTTCCAACTAAGCCCCACACCAGCGGGGTAAGTTGGAACATTGTGCATTGGTATCTTCTGAATTTTATTTATAAACTACCTATATATACAACATTGTTGCATGCCAACTGTAAAAAATATTTTGTATTTTTAACAGCATATCTGCTGTCAGCAGAGTCGCCATAAAATCGTATTATGAAAAAACAGTTTTGTTGTAAATTTCTCCTGCAAATAATTACATGAGAAATACAAAAATATCACATCTGGGTGTGTTGGCTAAAAACTCTTTTTCTAACCCGAGTTTTTCTCGGGTTTTAAAAACTCAGCTTATGTAGACTTATTTCTTAGGTTATTCAACCTGAGTTTTAAAACTCCCTTAAAAAATTTATTGCATTAATACTTTTTTGAAACTCGGTATGTTTTTATGCAAACGGGAAAAACAGTAAAAAAATCAGAAAATTTGTAAACCGGAGTTTTTGGACTTTAACCGGGAGTTTTCAGATTTTAACCGCGAAAAAACTCCGGTTTAGAAGTTTTATTGCAACGGGGTCCAGGAGTAACACATTTTTTCCGTTTAAACAAACTGCAAGCTATAGAACTCAAATTATTCTTTTTTCTTCTCTTTCATTAGTTATTAGAGGAGAATATTTACAGCAAACTTGTTATTTTTAAAATTACATTTTTGTATGGCGGACTCTTGCTGACATCAGTTTGCTGTATTATTTTTTTTACAGTGTGGGGTTTAGCTTAACTTGCTTTATTTGATTCCATATTAAAAATATTTAAAGATTGTGTTCAATCTTTTTTTTCACTTCATTGTTTTTTATTACACTTGATAACATCCATTCCACATACAGATATTCTGAAGTCCTGTAAAGTAGCATTCTGCAATATATTTTGTTAAACCAAATTAAATGTCCAATCTGCACTAAATATTCATTTATAGAATATTTTCGAAGCAACTTCACTGAATTATATAATTTTTATTTTTTTATTCAGCTGTAACTTATTTACTGAGTACATGTTCCAACTAACCCGTTCAAAATGTCCAACTAACCCAGAGGCCCATTTAAGGACTTTTCGTAAGCTTACAGCACAAAAAGGGACAATAACATCCATATATTTAACTTGTTTGTAGCTTGGTGTAACTGTTTGTTATACTAAAAAAAACTGGCCAACTTATTATTTATGATCTTCTCTGAGATTAATAAAAACATTTGTAAAAGTGACAAAAATTTACTCAGAAGGTGAAAAAAAAATTGCTTTTCTAACTTCAAGAGACTTGAAGCACGTTGTGCTGTCTTAATGTGGTGGATGCAGTTGCCAATAGCAACAACCTGAGGGTAGATTTGCATAAATATGTTTATAGCCGTAAAAGAAAATTAAAAATGTTCACCTAACCCTTGTTTCCAACTAACCCCACTCTCCCCTACTTCTAATTATTTTAAAGCCAGCATTGTGACAGCACCACTCAAGTATTCAACTACTCGATTCTTGCCGATCCTAAACCCACAATGCAACATCCTGATTTCATGTAGTCTTATGATACAGACCCACTGAATGAATAACCATTAACTCATTACTCAATTCAGTCATAGACTCAATTAATAATTGTATCAAATTTCAAACTTCACACTTTCCCCCCCAAAACATTTAGTTCCTCGATACAAACAAAATAATGCTGTTTAGTGACTCTTATATTAACAGTTATCTTTGGAAGGGTATACTTAAGGACTAGCTATTTATAACACATAGTCAATGAGGGTGTTGATAGCTTTCGCTTTTCGCCTTTAAAATAAATATATACTTCAATGTGAAAGGTAACCGCTCAACGACTTCAGGTCCAAAACATTGAAACCAATCTTATGTTAAATAGTACGAAACCACTGCGATATATTTTCAACTCTTCTTAGACCAGCTTCAAATTTAATATATTTGTTTATCACATCATCATCACCACACCCACCATCATCATCATCATAATTGTTTATCACTAGAATTTTCATATCATTTAATATTATCTAATTATCTTATTACTTTAAAACCGAATGTAAAAACCAAAGGTAAGCTTCGTTGACCCTCTTTAAAATCAAATTTCTTAAGTTAACTTGACTAATCTTCTTAAATCGGATTAATTTTAACTCGAGTATAGGCCTATTCTTTACATGTAAACCCGTTTTCGTTGGTAATTTTCCTTATTCTTAGAGACTGAGTATAAATCTATATCAGTTTCGAAGAATATCATTCCACTTTGGGTCTAATAGCACATCTAGGTACGCGCTGATATTTCAATCGAAAACTGAAAAGTACAATAGCGTCGATAACTCGAGGGAGGGGAGGGGTGGTAAAATAAAAGTACATCTTTTACCAATGGAAGGATATCAGGGGGGCATTTCCATCAAAGGACTTGTCGGACGTTTATCCGACAAATTTGCTCTCAGCCAAATCAGTCCAAAACTTTCAGTAGCTTATAACAGGTTTGTCCCGATAAAACGTCCGACAAGTCCTTGATGAAAATGCCCCTGTTCATGATGGTCACATTATGATGGGGGAAGTTGTTATGGGGGTGTGTGCCGCATGCGCCTTGACAGATTTTTCAACCATATTTATACATGATATAGGAGCGGTAAAACATCTTCTCCAAATAACCGAATGATAGGTATACAAGCATCCGTTTTTTACCCTATTGAAAAAAAGAAAACTCAGGCATGACAAAAGAACACATTAAAGTTCAAATTGGAATCTACCGAAATACACATTGGCACATAATTTTTAAACATTTATCATTGGGGTCCTCGTTTGTTTTGTTTTTTGATTTGTTGGGGTGTATATTATTTTCATATCTTTTTTAAAAGAATTTTATATCAGTGTTATACTATTCGTATTTTGATAGTTAGAGAAAACGGCGTTTATATTATACTAATTCAAACTATTTTGAGCTCCTTAAAACCCTTTCAATATTGATCCCCTTTTCACTTGATTCAAGCCGGAACCCTTACATGTACGTGTCAACTTGGTTTGAAATTTAAAATATCGATCGTATCAGATATCTCATCTCAGAATCATTTCACTTCAACTCCGTGGACAACCGTTGTCAAGTTAAGAAAAAGAAAAACCAAGCAAATTGTCCAATTTGCGGCATAAAAATATACCCGGCATTCAGTTGATGCGCGCGGAGAATGAATCGACCGGTTGAATAGCGCTGCCGGTGCGGCAACTCCCCGTGCGAATTACCGTCATGTTGGTTACAAACCGCTGCTGCAAATTCAGAGGACTACAATAATCTTTATGAAAAGCCACCATTTTTATTCATAATGTGACTGTATTTGTAATTCGATCGACCTGTCGGCAGGGAAGGTAATAAACCAAGCCTCAATCATCGCGTTTCATTGCTTCCTTCCAATGACATAAAGTCGTTATTACCTAGGAGATTTAATTGTTCTTTTGAAGGATCAAGCCTTCTTATTTACCCCCTATAACACGAGTGTATTAGAGAAAATGCAAATTTGCGTGTAAGCGATTGATTTCCTGTATCATGTTTGATTTTGCCAGATATAGGGAATTTATTCTCTAACCCTATTTTACATACAGATATTGTGGTGTATCTATATTGTATATTGTCAAAATTGTATGCAATGTAAAATTTTTCCCCTCTCTTTGAATAAAGCAATCACTTTTGTGGTATTTATGAACAGCCTCAAAAGTATTTACATCATTTCTTCAAATTTTGTATTTTTGGTTTTGTTTTTTATTTCTTATGTATTGATTTTTAGTTTAGCCATGATTAATACGAAAACAAAATGAAATTCCTATCAAACAGCAAAAAAAAATGGGTAAGAAAAACTTTGTCTTATAAAACAGAAGTCCTTTTGCTATGTCGGAGAAATTAACAAAAAATCTTGTCTTTCTCGGAATGGTCTAAAACGGACATAAACCATTTGCAAAAGAGTATATTATGCTATGATCGCGATAGCCATTAATATAAATACCTAAAATGGTCATTCCCAAATGGGATTTAAATCTGTTAATCTTATTCTTACTTTTAACTTTCGATATTTTTTTTTTCTCGTTTTGAGTTTTTTTTTTTTAAAACTTTTAAATTTTTATTTATGTTATTTCATGAAGATATGGGAAGGACATGACCAATATACGAATAGATTATGGGATAATCCATTTCGATGAGTAAATGCAGATCATCAATTAAAAGGAAATTGACAGATAATAGACGTGGAAAATAATGAGAGAAACATAGAAAAAATAAAATAGAAAAAAAAAAAATCACCTCCAATCATATTATTAATACTTGCCCCAATATTGGTCACTGAGGGCGACAAATAGGAAAATATATAAGTCCAGACATTCTGAGTACAAGTCATGTCTTACATATTTTCTCTCATTCTCTTTCTCTCTCTCCTTCTCTTTCCCCCTCTCTCTCTCTCTAGCGTATATGCTAATTTCTTATTCATGAGAAATATTTTTATATACAAATAATAATGATAATAATTAATAAAAGGTAAATTTGTTAAGCGGCAGTCATTTATATAAATATTACTCTACTGCGCTCTTTCATACTCCCATTGCTTATGATACTGAGCCCAAAAATAAATGATAATCTACTTAAATGATTCATACAACAGATGTGTCTTTGAAATGCATTTAAAAACAGGAACAGGACTAGGCCATTCTATTTTTTAATGGGAAGTTGTTTCCACCAATTCATGGTGTTGCTCTTTAAAGAATAGACATTTTTTGTAAGTCATACTCTTTAATAATTTACCCCTTGGTGAAGATTAGACACTAACTTCTCTGGTGTCCTTTATAGGGAATTTTATTCGTTTATTTTGAACTTCAAACTACCTCCGCTTACAAAAGGGAAGCTTTGTTTCATAATCTAAACTTTCATAATTTTTATTTGAGCGGACAAAAATGTTGCCAATTAAGTCCCTATAATCAAGAAATATATTTAGTTTCGACTCTGGTACTTTAAACGATTTCCATTAACAGGTTTTAAAGTAAGATAATCTGATGGTGTGCGCTCTCTGCGTTCTCTGCCAATCAAAGATGTTACCTGACGAGTCATAAAATACTCCATAAACGCAAACAGACAACGCTATGGCGCTATTTTATTAAGCAACCGAGAGACATTCTCGTCATGATTTAATATCACAAACCAAAATTGAAGGAAAATGTAAACGTAATGAACTGTTACTTATATGCTCCTATCCTCCTCTCTCTCTTCTCTCTCTCTCTCCTTCATCTCTCTCTCTCTCTCTCTCTCTCTTTCTCCCTCTCTATCATAGCATCGTGTTTAGACTCGTACTGTGATCATAGTAAATCTTGTTATTATTTTATTTACCATCTCTAATTTCTCTTCATTTCAATTCCTACCTATCACTTTTAATAATAGTCTCTGCCCAAGAGTAGGAAATTAATGGAATAATATAACTTTTTTAATTTTCTTTCCTATTATTTTTTGTTTTTTTTCCATTCAATATTCAGGGTCAAAATCAAATTATTATTTGCGATCAGAAAGCTTTTCTGAACACCGGATATTTCAATGTTTTTTTTTTTTTGTAGTAAAAAACACCTTTTTTGTTATTTGCAGTTCCTTTAAACTTACCATTGCTCAATTGCTCCATTAATTAAAAATTGCTACAAATGAAAATAGAAAAGAACGATTAATGAGTTGCATACAAAGAACAATCCAAAGGTGACTCTACGTTATTGCGCTTGTTGTGTTGCTTTTATTTGTTATTGCACTGTCATAACAATTGAATAATGAGACTATTCACTTCATATATGCTTTAATTTACCATTTACTTTAATCTGACATTAATGCATCTGCATTATTATGAACAAATACTTACCATACATGATTCAAACTAAGTCCAGACTTTCTGATATATGGTCATATTTAATTGGAGCTGACACGACATTTGGACTATTAGAGGGCGCATATCTTCGCACTTGAGGTTATGAATGGATCATGGACTACCATTATTATGTATAATGTAGGAGTGCATGTGTCATTTACAGTTGGATTTGGAAATTTTACAATTAGTCCTGCGAAATTATGATTAAAAAACAGTGCGTGAGTGGGACGCCGACAAAAAAAAAGAACAACTGGGTTTCTGACCATTATTTGGTTATGGTGGATTTGTGCCAAGTAGATCTGTAAGCAGCTACCATAAGTCCTGGTATTGTACATGTAATAGTGTACCTCTCTGACATTTTATGTCCTCATCAAAATTCCCTCTTTTATTTGCGGAAAATGGTCCACCTCCTATATGTCGTGAGTGACACGACATCCAAAACGTGATGACACGAACAGATGCGTAAATTCAAACATTTTCAAGTAAATAACTAGATTAAAAAATACCTGTGTTTATATGCCATGTTAGAGTAGTCCATGATAGTTAATTTAAGCCACCAAAAAGCCAAAAAGTGACTAGTATTAAGAATAAAGAGGCATTTAAAGCACCATAGTCCCATACTGTTGCCAATTCCTGTTTGTTCAAATTATTCAGCGTAAGAAAGCTTGGATCACTTAATGTCTGAACTTAAATAATTGGATTTTATGTAAAGAAGCCTTTTGTGTTTATTTCAGATCCTAATTTGCAATTTTTCAAAGGCACAAGCCACAACATTGAAATTTTTCAGCTGAATGTCCCACTTAAATTAAATCATGACCATATATCCTCTATATCATTACACTACAAGCGCTTAGAAACACCAAGGTGGGATATTGGTATTAAGCGCTATATAAATGTAATATTATTATTATTATTATTATATATTCTTAAGTCATTTGTATTCAATAACTATTATTATTATTATATTAATAATATTATATTATATATTATATAATTATTATGAATTTTTATACAAATAACCTTCCAGTTAAATAAACTATCAGTATAGTGGACCCTTCCCCCCCCGCCCCCCCCAGTACAGAGGGCGAATGTTCATGTTGGTGGTTCATCTCTCTACAGTTCTTCAAATTTTGTTTTGAAATCCAAGTTTTAAATCTTCAACATCCTTTCAAATGATTTCTAACATATCTTGAATTTCTGGTGTTTCTGCATCAGCTTAGCAGACATTTGAATATATTTTTATTAAAACTTTTCACAAATTATGGTAACTTTTGACTTCCCTGATCTGTGCTTTCAAGTTTCATCATCATGTGATATGACACATATATGTATTAGTGGGACTGATTCAAGCAGCTTCCTTCCTCTCTTCACTGCTCCCAGTTTATTTTATTGATTCCAATACTATTCACACATGTACCAATGACTGTGAGTATGATTATTTTTAACTGTTTGTGAGAATGAAATATTGTGAATATTTTGGTCTAAATCTAGCTTATTCTGAGCAGCTACAAGATCTACAAGTAACTTTAGATCCAGATCTAGGAATCTACAACACAAGTAAATGTGGCAAGCAGAGTGTTTGAAATTTTCTACATTAATCTTCAAGTCTTTACTGGCATATACTTCGAACACTGTATATAATCTACATGTCATGCAATACGTTATTTACACTGCATATAAATGATTTGAAGTTACTAAAGCACCAAAAGATCATCTTGGATTCACCCGATAACTGTTGTCTTCTAGCCTTCCTCTCTTCTTCTTTCATTCTTGAGGTCAGGATTACTTCCTTACTTACTACCCAGATCTAGTTGATTTTCTACCTCCCGGTAAGACATCATTCCATGTGGCATTCTCCACGTCAGTGTAGAAAAGTGTTCTTGGCCTTCTTGGTGTACGCAGCTTTGTCATCATACCAGAAGCTGAAGAAGGAAATCCCAAACACTTGCATTAATCAGTCAAGTTCACTCGCCATCTTGCCACCCTTCTTCTGCTCAGATGCGTCAATTGAACTAACCCAGGCCCAACAACGCAACTGCAGCTGCTGCATCCCAGCTTCCATGCTGGCATTTGCAAGAAAGAAGTAAGTGATGATTATTTGCAGCACTCTTATGTGATTGAATGTGATTTTTTGGTGTTTCAAATATTACCTGCGTAGCATTGCCCACAACAAAGTTATGAATCCTTGCCTCCTTCTTCTCAAAGCCTTCATGTGGGTATGCTGTCAATGTGGCAGCAACAACACATCAGCTTCCAGCATGTCACTCTCTCTGTTTTCTCCTCATCAATCAAACTCTTTCTCCATACTATCTGAGCGTTACTGAAAGTGGAAACTTTGATGTACTCCAGTAGCGAAACTTCAACTGACTCCAGTAGCGAAATTTCTACTGACTCCCTTCCTTTCATGCTTCCATCCACTTTCAAATTCATTGGCGTCCAAACAAGTTCAGATCTCAAACACACCAAAAACAGGAGCAAGAAGCTTAAAGTCGATGGTCATCAACTGTAACAGCCTGAAAGGTGCGCCACTAAACAGAGCACCTTCCTAGCCTTGATCGACCACCATAATCCTGATATAATTCTTGGATGCGAGTCCAAAGTTAGACAGCAGCATTATACTACATATTCAGTTTTCCAAGCGATTTTAATGTCTATCGCAAGGACAGAAAACACACACGGAGGTGGTGTTTTCCTTGCTGTCCAAGGACCACCCTTTTGGTCACTGACGGCCCAGAATTGATGCAGACTGTGAGTTATATGGTGCAATTTACAGTCTCTCTGACTCAAAGGCCCTTATACCTGCGAGACTTCTACTGTCCTCCAAACAACAAGCAAAAAAAAGCCTCGACGGATTATCACATCTCTGTCTAAAACTTCTCACCAAGCATAGACGTAGTCACCCAAACTCATTATTGCTGGTGATTTTAAACTCACCAAGATAATCGACTGGCATTCGTACAACCACAACAAATCCAGCACTGCAGCTTGGGCATAGCCGGCTTCTTGATTTTTCTCCTGCAAAACACCCTTATTTCAACTGGTCAAACGAAGTGACAAGACCAGCGTTGCCAACATCCTCGACCTGATTGTCACATCAAACCCAAACCTTGCTTGACCAGATATCCGTTACCACCCTGGTATATCTGATCACAATATTGTGATATTCCACTGTCTGGCCACCCTTCAACCGCGACCTAAGCACCAAGGAGATATACCTGTTTTGACAAGGCAACATGTTAGGAGCAGCTGAAGGATGCGGATCACTACCTTCCACCTATGAGTTCCTACATTCTAATCAAACATGAAATCTGTCAAACTCAAACTGCTGTTAAATATAGCGGATTTTCTCACAAAGACCTCAAACGATCACCCCGTTCCATCCAAGAATGAGCAGGTAAAAAGAAAGCTTCCTTGCGATATCTATTGGCCTAAAACACAGATGAGAAGCCTGTGATCGCTTGTACTCCAAAGCTACAAACTGAATGATTGAAACAACATGGCAAACGTTGCTGCACAGAAATAAAGTTGCCAAGGGAAGTCCATCGATCCAGATCAGTAACTACGTCAACCACTGTTATCGGTGGTAGCCTTGCAGGAAAATCCAAAGTCTTTTTGGTCAGTATGCTACAAGCTATGTCGATCTGAAAGCCTTGGAATATACCTACACTCGCAAAACTCAATCCAAACTATGTTGCCACAGACAAGAAAAGGCTTGAAGCCCTAAAATCAACACTTCCAGTCTGTATTCATCCAAGTATGAAAAGTCTCCTACCTTCAACATGCGGCCACTTCTCCTCACAGATGCAAAAACCATCTGAATATCCAGACTAAACGGCGTAGAGAAGCAATACAACAGCTTAAATTCCTCCAAGGCCTGTGGTCCAAGACGATAATTCCAGCAAAGTTATTAAAGATGGTAGCCCACGAGAATAGCTCCAGCACTTGCTTTCCTCTATCAGCCAAGAGCTACGACAAGGGAATTGTTCCTGACCAATGGAAACAAAAGCCCTTGTTACATATCTATCACAAGGTCTGGTCTCCAAGTCTGACCCATCTAACTATAGCCGATATCCTTGACTTGCCTTTGTTGTTAAAATCATGGAGCATTATCATGCTGAGTCACATATCCAAACATCTTGGCATAAAAACATCCTCTAGATGCACAAGCATGGCTTTAGACAGAAGCTCTCGTACATCTACTCAATTAACTGAGGCAAACTCATGACTGGTCCTAACACATTACAACGAGGGGGTCAGTCCTGATGTTATTTCCTAGACTTCAGTAAGGCCTTTGACCGTGTGCCTCACCAGCACTGAAATGAAGGTTTAGATCACATGGCATTCAAACGGCTTTTGCCTTCATCTGGGATAAGGTCCTTCCTTGCCCACCCGGTTCCCAAGCTGTTTTTCGGTATGAACTCACTCAATCCTGGAAAGCCGTAAATCTGGTGTGCCGCAATGGGCTCAGTCCTCGGCCGACCATTGTTTCCTCATCTACATCAATGAATATACATCAAAACATCGTTTCCAAGATGAGATTATTTGCAGACACAGCGTAGTCTCATCGTGAGATCCACTGCAAGGACGACCATCGTATCCTCCAACAAGATCTTACACCACGCTAAGCGTCGATGGTCTGGCAGAAGTGAGTTGATGGGCTTCAACATCGGGAAGTGTGCTACTCTCACCATCACTTCGTAAACGCAACCCAAGCCTTGCACCAATACGAAATCTCAGATGAGCCAGTATTAGAGTGGATCAGTACAAATACCTTGGTGTCATTGTCTCCACGATCTCAGCTGGAACAAAAGCACTGTCAAACATATCATCCAAAAACTGCCGCCCACACTTGGGCTGATACGCAGAACCCTTGTCGCCCTGTTTCAGAAGGACGTGAAGTCACTTGGCCTACAAGTCTCTGGTTGCGGCCAAAGCTCGAGTATGGAGCCGAAGCCTGGCACCCTATACTAAGACTGTAACAGACAGGTTAGAGCAGATCCAAAAAAGCAGCCCGTTTTGTGCAGAGGGATTTCCGACGCACTACTTTCAAGCTCAGCACTTGTCACAACCTTGGGTGCGACACCTTGCACAGTAGACGACTTTCTATGCCGCAGTCAGTGCATCCACTTCATTCAAAATCAGCATAAAACTTGTCGACATCTCCTTTCCGCAAAACCATTTCCTGCCACAATACATTGGACGAAATGATCATACTCTATCAAGTACAGCATTCCAAAAGCCACCATCGACTCCTTTCAAGTTTTCTTTCTTTCCACGAACTATCCGGATTTGGAACCAACTACCCCAACTGGCCAGTTGTGGCCTCTCGCCAGCTGCCTTCCAGGTTGCTGCCCTGCAAACGCATCAGAGGGTTTAACGCCCCCCCGTTTGGTATCCAGGATGATGTATACCTCATACAAAGTTTTTAACTCGCACATCATGTGTAGTCAGTTTTAAATGGTATATAGATGACTACACATGCATATTATCTTGTGCATCCACAACCATCGACACCCGCCAAAACTTTGACATCCCAGTTTAGCTTCCCCAGTGAGGCTGCTTTTGGATTATTTCTAAAGCCTAACAAAGCCCCCTTGATGAAAAGCTGACTATCAATATGCCAAGGTTTCTTATGTTAAGCACTTAAATTCCTTTACAATTTATAAAGAATTCTTAAGTTGGTAAAATCATAGTTTTACATTCATGCGTGTACCTTTCATTCACGTGCCTTTGTTTACATTTATCATTAACATTCAACAATAACAACGAAGCGAGAGTGCCGATTCTCTCTTCGCTACGTGTTCAACGTTGTAATCACTATATATGCAATTTCACACACAGCTTGGAGAAAAGAGCACACAGCAAGTATTATGTATTTGTCAAAGAGATCTAAAAGTTTTATCCTAGAAATAGAATATCTCATTATTGTCACATTCATATAAACCTTTCATTAAGTGTAATTATGTATTAAGTGGGCTTTACCTGCCTTCTGTCTCCTATATCGTCCATTCAACAAGATGGACGAATTTGAAAGTGAGGGCGGTCAACGATGGAAAAGGGGCATTTTTTTCTGAAAAGGGGGCACTTTCAGACCAGGGGCTTTAAAGTGGAATAAAATATTTCAGATAAAGTAGGGTGTGCGCAGAAAATTTTCCTTTTACACTTGAGCTTTTAAAATGTAATGGCTTTGTTATCTTTTTAATGATAAAAAAATAATTGCGAGACGCGAAGCGCGAGGCTGAAAATATTGAGTTAATTGTGCATTATAACCTATTTGTACTGCGAGCGCGAAGCGCGAGCCGAAAAATTTGAGCTCAAAATGTGGAGTAATTGGGCATTATAGACCCTATTAAATATCCGCGATAGCGAAGCTCGTAGCTGAAAATTATGAGCTTAAAAATGGAGTTTATTGTGCATATTAGAGAACTCTATTTAGTATTTTGCGAGCTGGAAAGATGAGCCGAAATTTTTGGAGTTAAAAACTAAGTGTCTGCGACGCGGAATCGCAAAGTTGAAAATATGAGCTTCAAAATTTTAGTCATTATCGACCCTAATTTAATATCCGCGAGCGCGAAGCGCGAGCCAAAAAATTGGGTTTTAAAAGACTTACACTTTTTTTCTATTAAAGTGCCCCTTGTCAGTTAATAAAAGTGCCCCTTTTTAGTAATAAAAATGGAATTTTATTAGCTAAGAAAGGGGCAACTTCTTTTACTTATGAAAAAGGGGCAACTTTTAGGGGTATATGAAAAAGTGGGGGTCACAGTGCCCACCCCCCCCCCTGCCCCTGGCGTTCCGCCGCCTCTGATTCAACATCCATATTGCATAACATGTCCTCAAAATAAACAGATTTTTCTCAAATCAAAAAGACGTGCCATTTCCTTACAGCAAAAAATTAGTAGCCTACAGATGGCCGCTATATATTCATGTTTACCGATATCCTCTTGATCGTGTGAACTTTGTAATTTATAATCAATCTTAAAAAAACAGTTTGCATTCACTAAACTTAAAATTACCCGGGCTTGATACAACCACAGGCGGTTGATCTTAGGACACTTCCCCCTTTACGAATTTTCTGGAGGCATTGTCCCCTTGAATCATTTTGGAAACATTTGTATAGTGTATAGTAAATAGTGACTTAATGTAATTCCAGTTATACATTTGTTTTAAAAGTAATTATATATTTTTTTCGAGAGTTGGCGCCACAGCGACCCATCATTCCAACTGTTCATTGTATACCTTGCCGTATAGCAGTCAAAATCAACGCTAAGTTCTCACAACTTCTCACTTGCTTCGCTAAGCCCCTTTCTGCATACCAAATAATTCGGAGACCTTTTCTCCGATTCGAGGTCTTCTTTCCCCCGGCTCGTGAAAAGAAACCCCCGCTCTTAATTACAGGTTTTAATTATTTGTTATTTGTATATGCCCGCAACGCAAAAGGTTTGTGCAAGATTCCTATAACTGAAATTGCATCATTTACCCTTCTTTATTCGGTTGAGAATATAACCAAAAGCCATGAAGTGCTTTCTCGGATGGTTTGCTGACCACCATTCTATGCGATCACATATGGTAAGAGTATATTATTTATATGTTTGTAGGAAAGTTACCCCTGGATAAATATTCCCCCGATTACTTACCTCTACAACACCTACCCCTAGGATACCTACCTCAGACGTGGACCAACTGCTCCTCTCTAACTAGACAACTATCCGATACAGGGGCCGCGGAGCGTTTTTGAAAGTGGAGGGCTGAGGCCGAAAGTGGGGGGGGGGGAGGGGCTGATGAGGCTAAAAAATCACATATGTATGGTCATTTTTGCGTTTTTCTGAAGCCCCCCCCCCCCGGCCTGAACTACACACTGTGGAGTAGATGTCCTCGTTGAGTTTATCCGTATAAGCAAATACGACACATTCGCAGCAAATGAAAGTTCTTAATCGCTCCTCGGAATTAAATTGATTATGAAACTAAATTATAAACTGCATGTATCTCCCAGTCGTCTCTTGAATTGTTGTTATCTAAGAAAGATGAGGTGTTGATGTATTGTCATAGTGACAGTTTTTAACAGTTTCCGGCATTCATGATTAAACTCATGCTTTGAAATTGATGATAATAATACTTCAAGAAAAATATGTTTCGTCAATAGGCAAGGCACATAATAATTAAATGCTTCATTATTTAATTTATAATGTATAAGTTGGTTGAAATAAAGTTATTAAGTTCGTATACTATTTTCTAAACTTTAGCATTGACAAACGACCCGGATCGGGATTGAAGGACGACTGATCCACGATCTCGTTGATGAAGGGTACGATTCCAGAGAAAGACCACTACGAAACGGTTCACGATGTTGTTACATTCGATGTCGACTTATGTGTGCAGGCTTTCTTCGGACTGGTAATGATGTCGATTATGAAAGAAGGTCAAACTATCATGACTATGTAAATGACTGTAAAAGATGTGAGATTCAAAATCAGTTTGAACATTTTCACACAAAAAATACACAAGAATAGCGTTAAAACTGTATTTATATACTTTCATTTGTAAAATTCATATATAACAAAAATTGAGGATAACTCTCTTTTTTATTCCAACCCACAAATCGCTAAAATGAAAATTTATCGTAACACAAACCAGATTTTCATCATTTGGAGAAGATACTAGATGTACTATTCTCCATATGTAACAAGCTTTCTTGTGGCAGAATTTAGTTGTTTGAAAATCTGTCGAGGTATTTATTTACATAAAACATAATAATATACAATGAATAATCAACGCTTCAAACAAAAACGAAATCAACAATTACCTAATATAAATTTTCATAGTAGCAAAATATAAATCGTATATGTTCATAATCTGCATAGTAGCACAATGTCAGTATTTGGAAAACTCGGGCACAAGCCGCGAGCACGGGGTGAATGGCTAGCAAAATGGGATACAAATTTGTTTATGTTGCAATGTTCCTTACCGTGACGTTTACTGGATTCCGGAATCGTGCTTTATAGTGGTTAGGAAACTTTTGTACTTACATTTACATGCAGTATTAATAGTTCAAGTACCAACAATTCTGATAAATTTGAACATTTACTGTTCAAGATTGTATCCCATTTTGCTAATCATAGTTAACTTTAGGACACCTTGTGAATACGGGCCAATGCATGCGCGTATTCTGGGGGGGGGAGGGGCTTTACGGGCCCGGGCCCGGGGGGCGCGCAGGGGGCGCCGAAAGGAGGAAGAAAAAGGAAAAAAAGGAAAGAAAAAAAGAAAGAAGAAAAAAGGAAAAAAAAAAGAGAAGGGAAAAAAGGGGGGAAAGAAAGGGAAAAAGGGGGGAAAGAGGAAGGAAAAAAAAAAAAAAAAAAAAAAAAAAAAAAAAAAAAAGAGAGAGAGAGAGAGAGGAAGGAAAAAAGGAGAGGGGGAAAGGGGGCGCCCTTAAAAAATGGGGGGTGGGGCCAAATCGACAATAAACTAAGGGGCGCCAAATTGACCTTAAACTTAGGGGCGCCAAATCGACTTAAAATTAGGGGGGCCAAATTGACCTTAAATTTAGGGGGCGCCAAATCGACAGTAACTAAGGGGCGCCAAATTGACCTTAACTTAGGGGCACCAAATTGACCTTAAATTTAGGGGCGCCGAATCGACAGTAAACTAAGGGGCGCCAAATTGACCTTAATCTTATAGGGGAGCCAAACGACCTTAAATTTAGGGGGGCGCCAAATCGACCTTTAATTTAGGGGGCGCCAAATCGACATTAAAATACGGGGGAGCCAAGTTGAAGCTTAAACGTAGGGGCGCCAAATTGACCCGAAACTTAGATGGGGGCGCCAAATTGACCTGAAGCTGAGGGGCGCCTAATTGATATTAAACCTTAGGGGCGCCAAATCGACCCTTAAACTAAGTAAGGGCGCCAAACTGAAAAAGGGGGATGGGAAGGGGGCGCCCTTAAAAAAAATTTAGGGGCACCAAATCGACAGTAAACTAAGCAACGCCAATAAACTTAGGGGTGCCGAAATGGACCTTAACAACTAAGGGGCGCCAAAATTGAGCTATAAACATAGGGGCGCCAAAATTGACCTTAACGTTGAGGGCGCCAAATTGACCCGAAACTTAGATGGGAGTGCATTAATCGACCTTAAACTTAAGGGCGCTAAATCGACCTTTAGATTTAGGAGGGGCGCAAAATCGACCTTAAACTTAGGGCGCAAAATCGACCTTAAATTTTAGGGGCCCAAGGCGCCAAATCGAACTTAAACCTAGAGGGGCGCCAAAATGATCTTAAACGTAAGGGCGCCAAATTTAGATCAAATGTAGGGGCGCAAAAAACGATCTGAAACTTAAGGGGCGATGAATTGACCTGATCGAGACTTAAGGGCGCTGATTTAACCTGAAGTTAAGGGGGTGCCAAATCGATCTTAAATTAAAGGACGCCAGATTGAGCTCAAATGTAGGGGCGCCGAATTGACCTGAGACTTAGGGGTGCCAAATTTATCTTAAACTTAGTGGCTCCAACTATATCCTATTTTCCTGAAACTAAGGGGCCCAAAAAAACACACACAAAAAAAAACAAAAAAAAACAAACAGAAGGGGTCTTTAAAATGGTCTCTATCTAGAAATAGCAAAATTTTAAAATTCCATGCTTCCAGGTTTGTATATACATAGCAAAATTTTCGCTCGCGCTTCGCGCTCGCATCATCTTTTCCCATTGATTTATTACATTGTGTCGAGGAACGCGTAAAATGACCTGTTTTCTAATCATTCGAATGCATCAAAATTTCCGTTCCCTATTCGCACGCGCCTATGTTTTTCCTCTTTTACCAGAATTTACATTATGGGATTCGAACCGTCAAAACATTTAAATTTACTCGTTTTCACGTTACATTTTTTATTTATTTATTTCTTCTTTTTTTAATATTATTATTTTTTTTTTGCATTTCAAAGTTATGTTCAACATAATTAGCGGCGTCAAATTGAGCTTGCACGTACGGGCGCCAAGATGACCTGAAACTTATGGGGGCACTGAATTGAAGTTAAGGGGATGTCAAATCGATTTTAAAATTAGGGGCGCCAAATTGAGCTTACACTTATAGGGCGCCCAATTGATCTGAAACTAAGGGGCGCCGAATTTACCTGAAACTAAGGGGGCAACAAATAGGTTTTTTAAATATGGTCTCTATATAGATAGAGCAAAATTTCAAAATTCATTCATCCGGGTCTGTATAATTATACATAGCAAAATTTTCGCTCGCGCTTCGCGCTCGCATCACTTTTTTTTCCCCAATGAATTACATTGTGTTCCTGAGGAAAGCATGAAATGTCCTGTTTTCTAATCATTTGAATACATCAAAACTTCCGTTCATGCTTCGCGCTCGCCTGTGTTTTTCCTCTTACCAAAATTTACATTATGGGATTCTAACCATCAAAACATTTCAATTTATTTGATTTCACGTTACATTCATTTTTGCATTTCAAATTGACCTAAATCTTAGGGGGGCGCCAAATTGAGCTTAAACGTAGGGGCATCAAATTGACTTAGGGATGCCAAATTTATCTTAAACTTAGGGGCTCCAACTTTATTTTGAACTTAGGGAGGTGTGCCGAATTTACCTGAAACTAAGGGGCAACAACGTGGGAAATATGGTCTCTAAAATTTTTAATTCCTCCTGGTCTGTATACATAGCAAAATTTTGGCTCGCGCTACGCGCTCGCATCATTTCTTTTCCCAATGAGTTATTACATTGTGTTCCTGAGGAACGCATGCAATGCCATGTTTTCTCATCATTCAAAGACATCAAAATTCCGCTCTTGCCTGTGTTTTTCCTCTGACCATAATTTGCATTATAGGATACTAATCATCAAGACATTTAAATTTATTTGAATACACGTTACATTTATTTTTGCATTTTGCCAGGGGCATCAAATCACCTAAATCGTACATGTATGGCGCCAATTCAAACATTTAGGGGCCAAATGATTAGTTGGCGCCAAATTGAGCTTAAACTTAGGGGCGCCAAATTTATCTTAAACTTAGGGAGGGAAACAGAAGGATAGATAAGCAGCTAGATAGATAGATATTCATCTATCTTTCATAATCATGTAAAATTACTGGGCAACATACGGTCTTTAAATTATGGAGGCCAAATTGATCCTAAACTTCAGGTCTCTATTACATAGAGCAAAATTTTCGATCGCGCTTCGCGCTCGCTTCATTTTCCAAAGAGTTATTACATTGTGTTCCTGAGGAATGCATAAAATGTCACGTTTTCAGAGATCATTCCGATACATCAAATTTCTGCTCGCGATTCACGCTCGCCTATTTTTTCTTTCTGAACAACAAAACATCAATAAACATTTGTTTGATTTCACATTACTTGATGGACAAATTTCACATGATTTTATATGGCTTGCTTTCAAATCGTTTTGATGGACAAATTACAGCTCCCGTTCACTGATATTCTGATGAAGAGCTAAACAAAATTGATACGTCTAATTGCTTAGAATTCTTTGCTTTCTGATCGTAAAGTAGATCGAGGGGGGAAAATCTGATCGCGCTTCGCGCTCGTATTTAGAAATATTCGTATTTTCATCTAGAGCGGTAATACCTCATATACCTAGAAATTCTTTTCCATGAAGTCAACATTGGCAAGTATATAAAAAAAAAAACAAAAAAAAAACAACTTCAAATAAATTATTATTCAAATTCCTTCAACATACATTTAAGCCGTAGGCCTATGTTTGCCTGGCTGGGGGGGGGGGGCGCCATATTTTGAAAAGTACACAGGGGCGCCAAATTCACGTCGGGCCCCCCGGGTTGCGAAATCCTGGATACGCGCCTGCAATGTGTACTCTACGGTATACCCACCAAAAGAGCGCCCTCATTGGCTAAAAACCATGGTACATGAAGTCTGTTAATGATGATTGGAAATAATTCTTTCACTTTAGATGCTTTTCAACTATTGACATGCATCAAATAATTTGGTCATATTTAACGTTGGAGGCACCTTCATTATATGTGCCATTAGTATGGCGGAAATTACAGTCATTCAAACGTGTATTGTAGGTTTAGCACCGTAAATTTTGAAATTATTATGTTCAACTTGGTTAATTTGTCGGTTAATTTAATGGGAAGACTGTTCTGTATGGGCTGTATCTTAAAAGCTAGGAAGCACAAGCTGGATTGACAGTGCACCTACAATTCCTTTTCAATATACGTCTATCTAATAATGCTTTACCCTTGATATAAATTATGTACTTATACAATACATATTAATTGCATGTAACGTGCATGTACATGTACTAGTATGCGTTGAAGTGATTTTCTCTCTTATTATTATCAGTATATTCTGTGTATTTCATGCATTCTACAGAGTGAGGCATAAAATGTCTCATCATATTTAAGTTGTCTTGTGTGATCGAAGCATGAATATTTAATCATGTGTTTCATGATATGACTTGGTTGAGTTATCATCTTTGCTGATACCCTTTCATTTTGATCTTTGCATGCATGGCTGAGTAACAGACAATCTTCAGAAGACTGCATAATTTTAATTGAGCCAAGTGGATGGATAAAGATTAAAACAAACGATGAAAAACTACTTGTACGCATAATCACACAAACACTCTCATCACACACACATAAACACACCCACACCCCCCCCCCCACACACACACACACACACACACACACACACCCTCACATAAACACACGCATATACCCTATCTCATCCACACCAGTACACACATAAATACACACGTACGCGCCCAATGTGTATTTGGGGGACCGATGATGAAATTTTTGTACACAACCCCATACAGCAAATGGGGGTCCGCTTTGTGTTTGTGGTGAATATGGGGGACCACACAAATTTATATGAAAGATCAAATTTGCATATTGACACACGCCTTTTTTGTGGACGAAATATGACACTTGGGGTGTTTAATACAGCACACTATAACTTTTGCAGTAAAAATGACTTGCCCCTAAGCTTAACCCTAATAAGACTAGGGTGTTTTGGTAGCTGTCAAGACTTGGGGGGGGGGGGCATGATGCCCCCCCCCCCCCCAAGATCTCGGCCGTCGATCGCGCGACCGCGCCGAAAATTTGCACGATGGTAGTGAGTCATGTAATCTACAAGACTGCGCTGTTAATTTTTCTGAAATAATATTAATTTTTTTTATATGAATTAATTATGCTAATTTATGCATGAAATCATACTTTTTGCTCTAATTGAAAAAAAATAAAGCTCCTGGAATGCTAATTTTGTGTATTATTATTCCTTATAGCATTCTTAACAGTTGTAATAGGAAAAAATTCTGGTATCGAAATTATTTTCTTATGTATTATTTTATGTATTTTCTTATGTATTTTCTCGGAAAATGTCGAGGGGGGGGGGAAGTAATGGCCCCCCAGTCTTTTGAGGGTTAAAACGTCTCATAATACGGCTGGATTACACACTGCAATCGGGGGCATTTTAAACACTGAAAAAGGAGTACCATAAAACATACTACAAGCAGGGGGCTATTAAAACAGACTGCAAACGGGGGCACCATACTAACTAATTGATACAGACATGAAACACAAGTGCTGCAAACGGGGGACCATTTACTGCAGGACGTCACAGACACATGATACAATTAAACTGCAAACGGGAGATCATTAAACACACTGTAAACGGGGGACCAATACTACTTAGTATACCTTTTTGTACACGTTTTCCCACAAAAGTGTGGGGGAGCCCCCCCCCCCCGATTCCGCGACCCCTGGGCATGGAATTTTCTAGCTCCATGGTATAGGCATGATACACAATGCCAACGGGGGACCATTAAAACACTGCAAATGGGGGACCGTCATTTTTTATAAAAACACACTGCAAACGGGGGACCATTTATAAAAACACACTGCAAACGGGGGACCATTTATAAAAACACACTGCAAATGGGGGACCATCTGCATTGAAATAAGTTCTGAACTGACACAGGTAAGATGACGATGTCCTGAATCAGCATAAAAAACAAATATAGAATACAATAATATAATACAACATTTTTCATAAATTAACCAAATATTAACATAAATTAAAGCTGGTATTCCTCAGGCTCTGTTGTCATATTGTACATAACTGTACACAAAGTCTCAAATTCATATAGTATTTCAATAAATACATTTTAGCAAAAAACTAATTAAAAGAACTCGTTCATAAATTAATGTGTAAAAATATAATACGTACGTTATGATACACGAACGATGGTATAGACATAGGGAGGATATATTATTTAAATACAAATATTTAAAACAATTCCGTAAAAACCCATTCATAAAGCAATGTGTAAAAATAAAACTCCAAAGTAAATGTAAATGGTAATACGAGAAATTAAATAAATAATTATAAAATTAGACTAATACAATATAATAAAGCGAGACTATTGCACAAATTATAAAATTGTTGGCAAATAGCTGTTTAACAATTTATAAAACTTTTATAATTTCATTAGGATATTAAATATAAAACTTTAATGCATATACGAACAATAAATGGTCATAAAACAAATGATATGTAACAACATAGGCATAATATCGACAATTGTGTATTTTGCAAGTATAAGAATGATAACATTGAGAGGTAAAGCGAAATTAAATACAAATAATAATATAAAATTGAGTTAAACTTAAATCAAATGTGAAAAAAAGATGCAGACATGTTCTAGAAAAGTTCTCTATCATACGTACATGCCTCGATTAGAAGACTAGAAACTTGAAAAATTTCCTTTGATTACCAAGGGTCTATAATTTTCCCGATTTTGCGTAAAAACCTACTTTCTTGTCAATATTTTTTTGAGTATTCAAAAATGTTACAGTCGATACTAAATGTTCATCTGTTCGTAACTTTCATGATCATAATGGCCTTAATCAGAAGACTAGAAACTTCAGGAATTTCATGATGATTACGAGCGAGCGAACCAAACTATTCACATTTTGAGTATCAAATATATACGATTTCTATTGATCCCTTACTTACTTACTTACTTACTTACTTACTGCCCATCATGCCTCCTGGCATATAGGGCAGCAAGATATTATCCCTGCCTACCAAAATTATAATCACATTGTAATAAGGCTTATTATGTATAGGTTGGCCTATGCAATTATATAAGCATATTCAAGATGATTATAATTATGAGAATATATTCTGCATTCATGACGGAAAGTTGGCAATCTATAAAGCAGTGCATTCATTTTTGATTACTCGTCTGTAATAAAGCGTAGGTTCTCGCCCCATCCCATATTTCAAAATCCTGGATCCGCCATTGTAAATAATCATTAATACAAGTAAGCGCTAGCTGAGCAAACAGTTTTGAACCTTTTTTTTTTTGCTTGGGAAACCTACGCAATTCATTTTGATATTTGTTTGTAAATTAAATATTAATATGAAAAATTATGTCCGTATCTAATTGGATCATTTGATTCAAGTACAGGAAAGGGCGGTGACATGTATGACCGTTACCACAAATGCTAAATACCCAATTTTGAGATGAATAAAGACGTTTTGTGATATTTTGCCCCTTATTTATTTTACCTCGATCATATATCAAGGACAAAATGGTACTTCGATATACCCCAATTATGTAATAAGATTGTAGGCCCTAAGGACACTTTTTGCAGACTATACACCAATTATAAAATGTTATGGATGATACTTTTCTTTTATGGTTGGTATCCTGTTGAATGAAAAATAGACCTGAAGATTGCGCACCACTATTGACTTATTTTGAGGACACTTGCTTACTCCATTTTTATTATAACTATTCTGTCCCCGAACTTTCTTTGAAAAATGACCCTTTACCGCAATATGTTGTTAATTGACGATCATGCGGCACCTAACTCACGTTGAGTGACTCCACCGTAGTGGTGAATACAGAACTTGGAATGGGGGGGGGGGCGTGCACCTTACTCTATGCATTAATTAATAGACGAGTAATAAAAATAATACATACAATAATTATGTATTTGAAAAAGTAAAGGGACGGTGGCAGTGGATCCGCCACTGCCACCTGGTTCAAGTTCATGTATGGCCTTAGTTGATAAAGATTATACCGTCATCAAGTCAGCGCGATATGCAGAAATATGAAAACATATAGGATAATGATAAAATTGAGGGAGCGATAGTTTTAAAAGTTTCAACATTAAAAAAAAAATATGACCATATTCGGGTTTATTCCCGTAATGTGGTGTGTAAATAGCGTATATAAATAAGACCCCCAACATTAAGTTCCGACATGCCACCTATAGCCTATGAGAGTAAAGAACAACTTTCTAGCTTTAACCTCATATGAAACATTATCTAGTTGAAGTGTCATACGATAGTTTTAAAAGTCTCAACATTTAAAAATTAACATGATCAAATTCGGGTATATTCCCGTAAATAGCGTAACTTATTTATCCGGTTTGAGACGTATTTTGAAGTTAAGCAGTAAAACCCCAACATGAAGTTCCGACATACCACCTACATGAGAGTAAAGACCCACTCTCTAGCTTTAACCTCATGTATGACATTATCTAGTTAAAATGTCATACGATAGTTTTAAAAGTCTCAACATTTAAAAAATAATATGACCATATCGGGTATATTCCCGTATAATGCGGTGCGTAAATAGCGTAATTTTGCCTGTTTGAGACATATAGACCGGGTGCCCAGGGGGGTCACCCTAGCAGGAAAGGAAACCAATTTTCTTGTGTATAGATGTGAAGATTGCATCGTCGCATATGAGGAATCGGTCGTCTGGCATATTCTATGTGGTGGGTATGGCCAGGGGGAGGCCCCAAAGTGGTAAAAAAATGAAGCTAGATCAGCAGAAAAGGAAACCCAAGAAACCTATATGAAAGATTCGCCATAGTCCAGAGGTAAAGGAATGAACAATGCAAGACGTATTCTAGTGGTGAAAGTGCCCGCCAGAACGCCCCAAAGGCCCCCAAAAATGAGCTAGATCAGCAAAAAGGAAACCCTAAGAAAACCTACATCAAAAGATTCGCCATAGTCCAGAGAAAAAGAATGAACAATGCCAGACGATCTAAGTGGTGGAAAAGTGCCCGCCAGACGCCCAAGTGCCAAAATTCAGAATAATGAGCTAGATCAGCAGAAAAGGAAACCCTAAGAAACCTATATGAAAAGATTCCCCATAGTCCAGAGAGTAAAGAATAACAATGCAAGACGATCTAAGTGGTGGAAAGTGCCCGCCAGACGCCCAAAGGGCCCCCAAAATGAGCTAGATCAGCAGAAAAGAACCCTGAGAAACCTATGAAAAGATTGCCATAGTCCAGAGATAAAGGAATAACAATTGCCAGACGATATAAGTGGTGGAAAGTGCCGCCAGACGCCCCCAAAGTGCCAAAAATCAGAATATGAAGCTAGATCAGCAGAAAAAGGAAACCCTAAGAAACCTATTGAAAGATTTCCCCATAGTCCAGAGGTAAAGGAAATGAACAATGCCAGAGCGATTTAAGTGGTGGAAAGTGCCCGCCAGACCCCCAAAGGGCCCCCCCAAAAATGAGCTAGATCAGCAGAAAAGGAAACCCTAAGAACCTATGTGAAAAGAACGACCATGTCCAGAGATAAAGGAGACATGCACAGACGATCTAAATGGTGGAAAGTGCCCCCAGACGCCCCAAAGTGCCCAAAATTCAGAATAATGAGCTAGATCAGCAAAAATGGAAAACCCTTAGACTATTATGAACATGATTCGCCATAGTCCAGAGGTGAAGGAATAATTAATGCCAGACGATTTAAGTGGTGGAAAATGCCCGCCAAACGCCCCAAAGACCCCCCCCCAACTTAAAAAAAAAAAAAAAAAAAAAAAAAAAGAGCTAGATCGGCAAAAAGGAGACCCTAAGAAACGTATATCAAAAAGAATTCGCCATAGTCCACAGGTAAAGGAATGACAATGCCAGACGAATTTTGTTGTGGAAAACCCCTTAGACGCCCCCAAAGTGCCAAAATTCAAATAAGAGTTAGATCAGCATGTATGAAAGGAACCCAAGAAACCTTTGTGAAAAAAAAATTGCAATAGTCCAGAAGTATAGGAATGAATAATGCCAGAGCGATTTAAATGTTGGAAAGTGCCTACCAGAACGCCCCGAAAGGGTCCCCAAAATTGAACTTAATCAGGTGGAAAGGAATATCCCATGAACCAATGGGAAATTGTTCGACAGAGTCCACAGATACATAAATAATCGCTAACAGACAATTTAAGTGGTGGAAATTAAGTGCCCGCCAGAAGCCCCTGGTGATGCAGTCACACAGACGCGTCTGTGACGCTTACGTTGAGTTACGTCCGGTTGCGTCCAAAAATTGTTTTCTTGTCTGCGGATCCCCACGGGATGCCTTCTCGTAATCAGTAAGCACCTGTGGTAATAGTGATAATTTCGTTCATCCAGTTAAACAAAGAAATACATAAAAAATTAGAAAATGGGAGATGAAATCAGATTATTAAACAACAAAAACGTGACTTATAATGTTATAAAGGTCTGTGTGACTGCAGCATACAGTTCAAAATTCAGAATATGAGCTAATCAGCTGGAAGAAAACCGTAATAGAAGCTATAATGAAAAGATTCGCCATAGTCCGGCCAGAAGTAGAGGAATGAACAATGCCAAGACATTTTAAATTTTGGAGAGTGCCCCCAGACCCCCCCCCTCCCCCATAGGGAAATTTCTCGATAGAGTCCATGTATACACAACACCCAACATGCCCGAATGCCAAACATTTTAAGCATTGTGGATTGCGAAGCGTCTACTAAACGTCCGTCAAGTTCCAAACTTCGCAATATTTAGCTAGATTAGCCTGAAAGGACAAATTCAAAATCTTATGTGAATAGTTCAAAGCAATGGTAGACGTTTAAAGAGCCGAAAAGTGCTCTCCAGAATAATGTCTCCAACTGATATTGGAAATGAGAGTCTATGAACCTAATGGGTGATTTTTTTTTTATTTTTATTTTTTTACACATGTTGATATAGGGGCTACATAAAAGGAAAACAACAAAAACAAACAAACAAACACAGGCAGAAAAATGAAATCTCTGCAAAATAGCTCTAAATGTTAGCAACCATCATTTTCAAAATAAAAATGAACGAGCTTA
>CALNVZ010003433.1:51179309-51230199 GCA_940671915.1 Paracentrotus lividus | reverse complement strand
CTAAAAACCGTAGATTGGCTCTACCAATGTTTTATCCCACTTAATTTAAAAACTCTGCAAACACTCCTCACAATCTCGGGAAGCACCAAGTTATACAGAAGCCATTCGGAAGTACGAACACATGCTAAAGGTTCAAGTGGGGGGGCGGGGGTGGGGGTATCCCTATTATGCCCAAATATTGCTATTTTAGCATGTTGGGGAGGCGGGGATCCGATGAAGCTAGACCACGGTCAAATGTTTCCAGACAGGTTCGTATAGAATGGCCATGTCTATGTCAACTATCTCCCCGATGTCTATTTTACTGAGATAGTGGTCGTAAACTCGTACCATCAACCAGACCGGAACAGAAATACCCCTTAGACAATTACACCCCAGGACGACTATCCCCGCCAAAAATAATATCCACTCTACATCTCTACAATCTTACCCCTAACCCTATACTTGGGGGTATTTGCATGGAGGTAATTGTCGAGGGGGGTAACATATTGTCTCTGATTATGGATTGGTCATAAGTTTGCACATACAGTTGTGTGGCAGTTTCTCCAATGTTAATGGGACCTGTGTTTGAAACATAGATTTTAAAAACAGGACACAGGAGCTTCTTTTTTTATGGACCAATCTTAATCAAAACTTTCTCATTCTGCTTATGCTTATAATACGTCAGGCTAAAGGCCCGCGTCACACTATTCCAAAGTGGGCAAGGATGGTGCACGATCAAGGACAATTTCAAATGTTGCACTGATTACAAAATAGCATCGGGCCATTCGTTTGTACTGCCTATGGTGTTATTCGAGCGCCATGTGTTAAACTTCTTGTAGACATCGATCTCGTTATTGGCTCTGCTTGGCTGTTGACCCAAGTCCGGGCGCTAATTTTCTACCGCCCAAACCCTAACATTTCACATATCGTTGGTTATCATTTGCTCAAAACTTCGGGATCAGTGTGAACCCACCTTTTGGAACAAAAATTACCTGGTCTATTGATGCAGGGCTGTCGTACCATAAAATTCGAAATTCATTTTACCTCCATAATTTACGCTAACCCCTCTGATATATAGACCTATCGAGAGCTTTTGATACCATCAATCCCACAAAAATAACTCGAACTCTAATTTAATGCCATAACTTGGGATAGTCTTAGGTGTACCACAGGGTTCCTTTTAGGACCGCTCTTATTTAATATATATATATATATCAAATAATTTTCAAGAAATCCTCTTAGCCGAGTTTATCATTTATGCTGACGAAACCAGTGTCTTCTTCTCCCATAAAGATCCTGAAACGCTTGTTAACATGACCGTTAATTTGAGATTTTAAATATTTTTATTTTACGAATGGATTTGTTAATTGAATTAATATCTTTAAATGTTGTTAACGAACTCAATGCATGCTTTTCAGCAATTCTATAGAAAATGTACCTATAACATGATTCTCTAATGAAATGTAATAGAGCTTGTTGACTTTCTAACGAAATTCCTGGGTCTTGAAATTGATACCAAGGGCTTTTTTCTTTTGAAGCAGCCCCAAGAAATGTAGGCGTCATGAATAAATTGAATCCCTTCCTCCCCTCCAAGTATTTAATTAAAAATTATACAACACACCTTTCTTCATTACTTTAAATTATGCATTTAGCTTGGGGAAACTCGTCCTCAACATAATTTGAGAGGTTATTAATAATAAAAAAGAGCAATGAGAATTATATGTCACGAAAACAGAAGCTCACTCAAACATTTGTTCTTTTCTAAATAAAGTTTTAAAAATAGAAGTTTTAAAAAAAATTAAGTTTTGGCAGTTTCATGGTTCAATTGAACAAAAGGTGAGCTTCAGCATCGCTTAGCGCATTGTTTCAAATAAAACATTTTTTAAAAAATTTACGTTTTGGCAGTTCCATGATTCAATTGAACGAAGATGAGCTTCCTAGCATCGCTTAGCGCATTGTTTTTCTAAAATAACAAAATTTTCATTCTCTACCCCACAACATTGTCATCCTCCTTAAATCTCCCTATGGTACGAACTATATTATAAGCAAAGGACTGTTGTTTCTAGCCGAGACCAAGTTTATTGTCTTTGTGCCGTTCTTTTTCCTGTTTTTCTGTTGTGTGTGTGTCTAGTCATGTTTTGTCTCCTTATTTTTTTTTATCTTTTCAAACACAAATTTGAAAATTCTGGGAACCGTAACAACAGCCTTGCTTCTTTGGTTTCCACCTCCAATTACAGCCTCTACTTAATATATCATTGAATAAGTACACATATTGGATATTATTTCCAAAATAAATGTTATTTTGTATTTTGACTAAGCATCTCTAGTAGTATTAATTTATCTTATTCACCTGGATTGATTTTTGTGTCATTGTAAAATTATTTTATTCTTGATGAACATTTTTTGGGTATAATAAATAAATGAAATAATTTGATCAGCGCAAAAAAAAGAGCTCAGAACATGGCCCTCTATCTGAAAATACAGTTACATCCTCCTTTTTCACGATGACATTGTCATGTATAGTTCTGTTAAAGAAATTCAAATAATATACAGAAATGACGCTTGATATCAGGGTAAAGTAAATGGTCATTAGTTGTAGGTATGACTATTAGTTACTACCAGGGCATTAAAAAAGTCATTATGATACGATGAAATGAATGAAAGTCCATTTTAAAGTTTAAAGCCCACCGACCAGGACCCCGAGAAATGACAAAACCCAATTACATATAAAAATTAAGACTAATAGATTTTACATAAATACAACAACGACATACAAATTTAAAACGTTATTTATTGTCCATCTAGAAAGTTTTAAATTTGGTCATATAAAGTGGAATGATCGGAACTGCAACAGGCCATCCCATCCGAATACTCCTAAAAGTTACCCCTATTTTGAAGTCGCTGATGGATGGACATCAAAAAAAAAATGTTTAACGGAATGCTAACCTTGGCTAAATGCCTGAATGAATTTGCCCTTTCATTTCATAAGCAATTTAGAATTCTAGCACACAATGGGTTCTATTGTTTCTGACATAGCTAATACGAAACGTGTTTTCTAAAAGGCGAAACCTCCAATCATGCCAGTGCCATAGCATTCGCTTAACATTTTTTGACGTCATCACCAGCGACTTCAAAACATAGGGGTAACTTTTTGAGTAATTGGGAGGGGGCCTGGTTGAGGTTCGATCATGCTTTTTATTGAATACTGTAATGGAAAGTTGAGAATATTTGTTTGTGCGTATTCATGTTATACGCCTAATTAGCTTTCTAATCGATGTAAGGTTACTCCGTTCAGGCGTCTTAAGTGGTAAGTCATTGTAAATATTCGATCTGTAATATAGGGAAAGTGTCCGCTTTCGCAAATTATTTTGGGGTTTTGGCAAGTACTACAAATTATATGCGACAAGATTATTTTGCATTATAATTGAGGCTTATTATTTTTCCCTCTTCGAATTTTCACATAACATCGGCTAAGTATTTTGGGATACCGCAACTTTTGCTGGGCGTCTGGATTGAGCACTTCGTCCATTTACACTTTAAAGAAACTTTCGGGCCTCGGTCATTTATATTGAGTGCGACTTTCACGGGGTTTCCTTTCCAGCTGATCTATTCAATGTTCTCTAGAGCACCTCTTCGCGGGGCGTCAGGCAGCGGCACCTTACCACCGATTTAAATCGTCCTGGCATTATTCATTTGTATCTTGAACTTAGGGGAATGTATGTATAGTATGTTTCGTAGGGTTTCCTTTCCAAACTATATGTAGCTGCAATACTATCGAGTTTTGGCCGCGTTTAGGTGGCGGGTTCTGGCGGGGCGACCTTTCCGCCACTGTAAATCGTCTGGGCATCGGTCCCATTTGTGTATCAGAGTCGGAATTTCTTCAGCGATTTCACTTGGTTTAACATGGGCTTGATCCTTTCTGGGCTGATCTGGCTCAATTTTTTTGGCCCTTTGCGAAATCTTTTCATATACATTTCTTTTGGCTGATCTAGCTCATTATTTTGGGTCCTTTGGGGGCGTCTGGAGGGCTTTCCTTTCCAACTAATGTAGCTCAGTATTTCTGAATTGTTGGCACTTTAGTGGCGTCTGGCGGGCACTTTCCACACTATAAATCGTCTGGCATTGTTCATTCCTTATCTCATGGACCTATGGCCATCTGTTCATATAAAGGTTTTCTTAGGGTTTCCCTTTTTTGCTGACTATTCTTTTTTAGCTCATTATTTCTGAGATTTGGCACTTTGGGGGCGTCTGGCGGGCAACTTTCCACCACTTAGATCGTCTGGCATTATTCATTCCTTTATCTTCTGGACTATGGCGAATCTTGTTGTGTAGGTGTCTTAGGGTTTCTTTTCTGCTGTCTAGCTCATTTTTGAGGGCCCTTTGGGGGCGTCTGGGGCGGGCACTTCCACCACTTAAAATCGTCTGGCATTGTTTTCATCTCCTTTACCTCTGGGACTATGGCCGATCTTTCATATAGGTTTCATAGGGTTTCATTTTCCTACTGTATCTAGCTCATTATTCTGAATTTTGGGCACTTTAGGGGCGTCTGGCGGGCACTTTCCACCACTTAAGATCGTCTGGCATTATTCATTCCCTTTTATCTCTGGACTATGGCGAATCTTTGATGTATGGTTCTTTAGGGTTTCTTTTTCTGCTGATCTAGCTCATTTTGGGTGCCTTTGGGGCGGTCTGGTCTGGGCAACATCTTTCCAACCACTAGATCGTCTTGCATGGGTTCATTCCTTTACCTCTGGACTATGGCTGAAATCTTTTCATATAGATTTCTTAGGGTTTCTCTTTTCTGCTGATTCTAGCTTCATTTTTTGGTACCACTTTGGGGCTCCCCTGCGCCATGACCACCACATAGAACATGCCAGACGACCGATTCCTCATATGCGACGATGCAATCTTTACATCTATACACAAGAAAATTGGTTTCCTTTCCTGCTAGGGTGACCCCTCTGGGCACCCGCTCTAATACTTTGAAGTTAAACAGTAAGACCCCAACATGACGTTCCGACATGCCATCTATATGAGAGTAAAGCTTTAACGTCATTTGAAACATTATCTAGTTAAAGTGTCATACAATAGTTTTAAAAGTCTCAACATTTAAAAAACAATTGACCATGCAGGTATATTATTCCGTATGCGGTGTGTGAATAATTTTGAATAAGTCCGGTTTTAGCCACACATTCAGCCTAAATATACTTGTTTTAGCTCAAATTTCAATAGTGTTAGGTAATCCTATCGTGATACAGTTGTAGATAAACATTTATTTACCCCTATAATACTCTTTTTAAGATTTCGAGGGAAAAAAAATTTGTCCATGTTTTTTTGCCCATTTGTACATATTATAATCTTCCTAATGGGCGATTCTTTGAAAAGTGAACCTTTTTTGGAAAAAATAAAGTTTGTCCTTTTTGTTTTTAAGCTGCACATTCATATAGAGCAATGTCTGAAGTTTCATGAAATGCATTTTTTATCTTAATTTTACAAATTTTTCATGCTCATTTGCATAAATTAACATGCAAAAAATTTGAATAGAAAAATGGTACGTAAAATGTCATTTGTTTGACCTTGACTTGATTGTATTTGCTGGTCTCCTTACTTTGATTATTGTCATTATACCCTTTTTTAACTTCATTCCTTTAAATTTGAATGAAAAATAATGGTGTTGAATTGATTGTTTTAAGATAATTAACTAAAGAAACTAATTGCCATCAAATGTCACACACGTGACCCAAAAACACGAAAAGTTAACGCCCCCCAAAACCATGGTTCTTATTATTATTACAATTTTTTCTCCAAAGCTAGATATAATGTGCCTTGCATCTCACCAAATATGAAGCCATGGTAGCTTTTAGTTTAGTTATTAATTAACTTTGAAAATGGTCACACACGTGACCCACGGGTCACGTGTGTGACCAACTATGGTCATGCCTTTAAAAAAAAGGACCAGGCTATTCGGCCATTCTTTGAAAAGTGAACCTTTTGGGGACAATTAAATTTTTGCTTTTTGATTTTAAGCTGCATATTCAAATAGAGCAATGTCTGAAGTTTCATGAACTGATGTTTTTTCGTGATTTTTGCAATTGTTCATGCTCAATTGCATAAATTAACATAAATGATAATTAAATGGAAAAACGGTAAATAAAATATCATTTTTTTAACCCTGACTGGAATGGATATGCTGACTTCCTTACTTGGATTACTGTCATTATATTATTATTTACCTCTATTCCTTAATCTAACCCCAAAAAATAATGTTGTTAAATTGATTATATTAAGATAATCAACCCTGGAAATAAATTGCCCTCAAAATGTCACACACACAAGTAACCAGAAAACACAAAAAGTTTATGCCCCGTCTTAACCATTGCTCGGGTATTATTATAATTATTTCTTCAAAGCTAGATTTAATGTACCTTGCATCTCACTAAATATGAATCCATGACAAGTTATTTGATTATTAATTAGCAAACAAACTGGTCACACACGTGACCCGCTGGGTGGGGGCGGTCATAAATTCTGATTAATTTCACTGTCATTGGCTGAAATTAATTTATATTAGCATTATTACGCTCCAAAATGGTTCTGCAATAATTTTCGCGAAAAATAAAACAACAACAAAAAGAACAAACAAAAAACAAAACAAAAGGTCGAAAAACAAGGAAATACATAAGAAATTCAAAAAACAATGAAATACACAAGGAATTTAGTTCGATATCAAATTTTCTCCAAGTACAATGGTTAGGAATCCTATAAAGATTATATGCAAACACAAAATTAGCATTCCAGAAGCTGTATTTTGTCAATTAGGACAAAAATTATGACTTCATGCAATGCGTAAATTAGCATAATTATTTCATATAGAATAAATTATTATTATTATGGGAAAATTAACAGTACTTTCTTGTAGTTACATCCCCAGCTACCATCGTGCAAATTTTCGGCGCGGTCGCGCGATCAACAGCCAAGATCTTATAGGGGGCATCATGGCCATCCTCCCTACCCGCCCCTCCCCCAATCTTGACAGCTACCAGAACATCCTATTGACTGACTAGGGTTGAGTTCATAAATTTTTTTACCACAGCGGATATAGTAATTGCTCAAAATGTACATTTATTTCATAATTACATAATATATTCATTTTTCTGTACAATTTGCCATAGGTCACACACGTGACCCACTAAAATGTCACACACGTGACCCGACATCACGATATAAAATAATAGATAAAAAAAAAAATTTCAGAGATGACTCCTATCCAGTAGTATTTTTTGGTTAACAGGTCCATAATGCATATCTCACGGCAATAAGAACATTTCATCATTTTAAAACTCACAGGAATTTCAAAATGAAATTGAACTTTCAAAATCATGCCGTTCTGTGAAGTCACACACGTGACCCACTTCTTTTGACCTCTGACCTTGAACATGCATATTGTAAATATAAAAAAAATATTTACAAATGATAGCCAACAAAATATATTAGCATGATATAAACATTAAATCAGTATATTTCTTAAATTGTTAGAGTTATAGCCAATTAAAGTCAAGATTTTGCATAATTTCGGTCACACACGTGACCAAGAATGGTCCTTATATGGTCGCTGGGGGCTTTGGGGTATTTTTTGTCGCCAGTGCAGTAGATCTACGTGTATCATATGTGCCAAAAAAGTGATGATGGAAATCTACGAGTATGACATTACTTACTGCGTCAAAACGTGATGACAATTCGTCAAGTGAACAAGTAGATCTACAACTTACAAGTAAGTACTGTTTAGACTATATCTAGAGTAAACTAGATTGAGACCCACTAGACCTCTATATTGTATTTTATTTTACCACTTGTGTAGCAGGTGTGATCTAGATCTAGACTAGTCCCACGCATGCCCTTCACGTGTACAAAACCTTAACCTAGGCTATGCCTTGGAACATGGAAATGAATGACAACAACAACAACAACAAATGAATGAGGTCACCCATGGCCACCGTTATAATTGACGAAATGAACGCAAGTGTGTAGACATATATCTAGTAGAGTCTAGAGACTTGTCTTGGAGTATGGTGGTGTGACCATATTTTGCGCAGGACCTTAATTCGCGCAATGCCAATAGCAGTAGCACTAAATGCGCGATAACAGAAGAACGATATGGACGTATATGGGGGACTGAAGAATCATGATACAAGTTCCACCTTGTCTAACATCACTGCACACCATCAACTCTTCTCAACCATTCACCAGGAAATCATCTCAACTCTTATTACCACCACAGGCACCACCTTCCCCACCCACAATTGCACCAATTTATCCTACATCCTTTGTCACAAATCAATACGGGGCCCGTAAGGCAAGTAATAAACGGCTGTTTTGCTTATTTTCGAACAGAGCAATTCGTACGACCATGAGCAAAATGGCTGATATTTAGAAGCCATACAAGACTACGGGCCCCGGAATGAATTGTGAAAATAGATACATCTTTTATTTACCTCCAACTGAGTCTTTTAAAGTTTTAGTTTTAGTTTTCAATCATAGCTCTATAGACATACTTTTTTTAATTGACTTGAATGCTGAATTGGTTTGTTGGTTGTTTTAGTGTTCACTTTTAAATAGAGGTTTATTTAGTTATTTTTTAATTTTTTTGTTTTGTTTATGGAACAATAAATCTTTAAAGGTACTGGGTAAGAGTGTTGGCTTGTGCAAAAGTACAAAGAGAATGTATCAATTGTACATTTTACTAATTCCTGTATTAATCTGTGAAAATTTCAACCCAAACGGATTTATATTAGATGAGATATTAATGAAAATAGAAACAAAGAAAATAAAAAGAAATCTGGTTTTGGGAAAGCGTTACTGTAAACGCTATCATAACATTATAGATAAATTTCTCCAGTGACTATTTCTTAGAAAGTTTTTGCAATATTTATGTTTCTGTGACACCAACTGGCAATTCGTTTACCATTTTACATCATAACTGACCACTTTTGCATTCTACCCTCCGACACTCTTCCCCAGTAGACCTTTAAATCTTGCTATCTTTATTTATATGATTTTTATGAAATGTTAAACAATAATTGTTAAAGTTTCACATAAAACCTTTACATTTCTCCAAATACATTAATTATTAAACAAAAGAAAAATATCTGTAATAACATGCATACAGTTTAATCTTCATAGTAAAAGCTTTATTTGAAATCATGAACACAAATTTTAAATATATCAACTGGAACTTTTTTTTTGTATGTAGATTCTACAACACATAATATTGGTTATTAAACAGTTAAGCGGCCCCCTTCACTTTTTTTGTCATTATACATGTAGTCTATGGAGTGTTTTTTACCCCTCCCCCCCCCCACATTTATCTAACAAAAAAAATATTTCGATCATTTACTCGTTTTACCCATATTTAAATATAATTTTTGGGTGTAAATACATCCCAAAACTAATGTGCACAAAGAATCCCCTGTGCTGGGACAAAACATGGAAATGACACCAAAAAGTAACGAGTCCCACCTCCCCCCCACCCCCCCTCCCAGCTTATCAGCTTTTGTTGGATTGCGCGACTATGGGCTGGCGGCGGTTACTCTCAGGGCCCTGACTGGCTGACTGACTGAATGATAGTGTTATAAACCATGTCTTGAAAATTTGCTCTACTTAATTTATATTAATTGGTTAAACGCATTTACAAATTTATTTGTAAATTATAGCTCTACTCAACAAAAATCATCTACAGGTACACAGTGATTCAAAAGCAGCAAGTTAATACAATTTGGTTCATTTACTATATATATGGTACAAGTACGTAAGATACATTCTGTAGTACTTGCAAAAGAACAAGAATATACATAAACTCCAAGGTCTGATTTGCTGAATTCACTTAAAATTAAAGAGTGTGGTATATACACACAACAAAGTTGTAAATCAGCAGAACAATCAATTTGTATCAAAACAAATTATGTTGCTGAAAAGTGTTAACACATAAATACATGTGTGGGACAATTATTATAGTAATTGTGCATGTGCTTGAGAATTAACGCTAACAGGCGTGACAAAACAAAATAGGAAACTTTTTTTTCAGAGATTACTCACATGTGTTTTGCATTTCTAGTCAGAATATTCTCAGGAACATTTGTTAATTTTAGAATATATTGTAATGTTATAAGCACCCTCAGATTATGCAGATGTGTTAAGTTCTCTAAAATTCATGCAATAACAGCTTATCTTTCAATATTTCGGGTTTGAGTCAAAAACATTTATTGTGTGAAAATGTTTGATTTTTTTTGGAAGTTTCCTCTTTTGTCACATTCATAAATTTCTTGATCTAATATATTTTTAACAAATATTTCTTTTTAACTTATTACTACAGGATTCCTTCACTGAATTACAAAGTACATTGCAAGGGTAAGTAATACCAATACTGTATTCATGTACTTTTTGCTCAATTTCTTGGGTTGAGAGCATGTGTACACTAAATCTGATCATAAGTAAATCATACAAATGAACTTCACTTTCATCTAAATTTATAAATTCATATAAATAAAACATACTCAGGTTTTCATAGATGAACAACACAAATTTCAATTAAAGCATAGTGAGTTTCAAAGTAGAAAATGCAGCTTCAGAAAACTGTGTGACAGATACTTTAAGTGAAATATTCATGGGGTGGACATTTTAACACATTTTGCGCATCACAAAGCGTGCGCAAAATTTATGCGCAAAATTAAAACTCCTGAATAATCATGTTCTTGATAAAAGCACAGTGTACATGTGTGAATGTATTGTATGGCTTAATGTCCCCTAGCACATCAATTTTAGTTTGACCCCATTATCCATGCCAAAGTATTATTTGGAATAATAAGTCGAGGATGGTCAATGTAAGTCCTGATGCATTTGGGCTATTCCACAGAGGTTTGGCCAAAAGTGCAATTAAAACAAGATCCTTTATTTTCCTAAAAGGATTTCTTTGACTTGTCAATTTTGTTTCTTTAAAATAACTCAAATTTTCAGTATACATTAATGCTGCTATGCGCCCTATTTTTGAAATATGCCTGCAGTCAACATTAAAGAGTATGTCTGTATGACTATTTCAACAAAATGTCAATCACAGGTAATTAAACTGGGTGATTTAAGAGCATTAAATTTTCATTTCAACATCATGTTGTTGTGTACTATTGATACATACAATGCTTTTTTGAATAAGGAAATCATAGATATTGCTGCTCAACTTTGTAATGAAACCATATTCACAAAACTGACATGTAAGAATTACATGAATCAGTGTTGGCTCACATTCACCTTCAATTATGGGTATTTTTCCGTAACGTGACTGACGCTCAAGTATGGTCTGCACAATATTCAAGATGGTTCAGTTAAAATTAATTTCCTAAGACTGGGTTATTAGGGCTTTAAGCAGCATCATGTCATGGCAAATGAATTGCATAGCTCTGGATCCTGAACTTAAGGAATGGGGGTGTTTCAATGACTAAAAAATGAGAGGGGGTATAAATTGAAGTGGCTTTAAACATCACTCCATGTGTTTCCAATTACCAATTTTGTTAATGGGAGGTAATGTTTAATTCATGAATAATTGAAAGAGTAAAAAAAAAAATTTTTAACAGAGTTTAAAATACTCATCTCAACTTCATGCCTTCACTTGTATTCTGATGCTTTATCTTAAAGGTTGTAAACATTTGTCAGTTGAAGGATAAATTTTCGGGTAACGCGTTGAAAGTCACCATTTTGCAGCGATGTGTGTACTAGAGCTCTACTTGTCGTTGATTTTCAAGAGTTAACAAGACCCAGTCTACTTTCTGTGATTCTCTTTTCCTTGTTCTTTGCTTTCTCCTGTGTGATGATATTGTGCACTTTGTTTTGATCTCTTTTCAGGACTTGTTTTGACAGAATTTCGCCACTTTGAGATAGTTCCTCGCACCAGGGCTTTCGGACTTTACGCATGGCAAGAAGTTGTTTGGTCTCTCTCTGCTGTTGAGGTAGGTCTCCTCTTCTGCTGACCATCTAATGTACTTCCTTTCTTCGCATTTTCTTTTTGTTGGTCAGGTTGGTGATGCTTGAACCTTTTGTCCCACTCCTCACGTTACAAGATGGATTTGGAAGTGACCGTGAAGGAAGTGATGATGGGCTCCACTTGAGCTTGATTCTTCTATATATCACTCTCTCATGTCTGAGTCGATGTCACAATATCATGGGTTCGCTGTGATGTCGGAAAGTTTCCTTCCAGAATTTGGAAGCAGGATGTCCCTTGTCAGCCATCTGCAGAATTTTGCTGCTTTTGACAGCATAATGGTCTCTGTTGGCATCGATAGTACTCCGGTGGGTTGCCAAATCGTGTCCCATGTGATTGGCCGCTGCTTAGCTCCTCCTCATTCGGTTCAGTACCTGTGTCTGGTGGCTAGATGTCCTTTAGCTTGGTGCATGGATGTTCATTGGTTGTGCAAGTTCAGCCTCGTCTGCAAGATCCTCATTGCTGTGAGGCCGGTATGGTGTGGCGGAATCCTTTCGTGTTCTTGCGAAGACCTATTTGGCGCCCTTTTCGGTGTTGTAGTTGACGAGCTGCTGAACACTTTCCTGCATTTTCCTGTGAGCAGAATCGAACTCCTCTCCCTCGTTTCCCTCTGACTGTTACAACCTTGAGGCGGTCGATAGCGATTCTTTCGATGTGTCGACAATCCTGGTAGATCTCTTCATTGGGAGTTGTCCTTCCTCATGTTTGTTGTTGAACTGTGTGATCGTCAAGTTCTGCACCTCTTGGGGCCTCCTGCGGTTAAATAAAACTATCTGGGCGACGGTTACTGTGCTAGCCTTGTGTATTGGTCATTGTTTAGGTTTGGGTAGTGCACTGCAGCTGTTGTACGCTCTCTTTGTAGAAATTTGCTGAATTTCTGTACATCTTTGGTGAGGGGAGTAGTTTGGGTTTGGTCCAGGAATTTGACTGTCGCTGCTGAAGTGCTGATGCATAACCTTTTCCTCCACTCTCCTTCCTTGAGTTGCAGAAACTCATCCACAAGCTGCTTCCGACTGTGGAGACCATCCTTGATAAGCTGATTGCGCCACTACCGTGTACGGTACGCTTAATGTCGGTAATTACATGCCCAACCCTCATGGCAGTCGAGTAGTGGTTGTGTGTCGCATTGTTGGTGTCGTAACCGGACATTACTCTGGTAGACTCTACTAACGTGTCAAAGTTTGTAGGTAGCGGTAGGTCAGCAGCATTGAGTATTGTTGGCCTTTTCTCCCTGCATAGCATCAGCAGTTTAGCAGCTGTCCTCATCTTCTCTCTTGCAATGTCCCCTTTCCTGGTGGTGTTGCTTTGGTTCAGTGCCCGCTGACCAATTCTGATGATGACTGGATCATTCTTGACAGCTATTGCGACTTCATCTTGCTTCATCGTTTCCAGTACATCTCTCATTATCTCTGATGTGTCGTTTTTTAGGGGGATCAGCTTCCTTGCCTCTTTCAGACTTTTTCCTCGAGGTGTCTTGTTACCTTTAGAACAATTGCGTTTGTGCCTCCACAATGACTCGCTCCGGAAATACCCCAAACAGTCGGAACAGGGAACAAAGTTCTCAATTTCTGCACTGCTCCCTTTCATTGGCCGCTTCTTGACTATGAGGTCAGTCTCCTTTCCCTCGTGAACATCCAGATTGTGTTTGTGATTGCCAATGTTTCTTATTTCAGTCCAGACTTCTTCTGCCTTATTGCGATTTACCATTTCCATAGCACAGGCCTGAGCAACTAGCATTTCATTTTTGTGCTTTCTTTTCAAGTGACGGCGCAACTTTGTTTGTTTTGTACTGCAAAACATGCAGTACACATATTTTGTCCATTTTCTCTTGTCTGTTGTCGAATTTGAGGATGAGACGTATGTACATGTATGTGTTGTTTTTGGTCCGGCTTCAAGGGTTGAGTTTGTGCTGATCGGTTGTGCTTGTTCGCTTTCACTATCGGCATCAGAGGGTACGTAGCTAGGATCATCGCACGAGTCATCTGAATCACTGAGGAAGAGATGTAATTCTTTATCTGTGTCACTAGATGGAGACATTGGTACTTCCACAGGAAAGATCTGTAGTAAAGATTTAAGAAGAAAAACAGAGAAAAGAAATAGTATTTAGTAAACTTCCACTAACTGGGAAATGTATGTCCCCATTATAAAATAGAACTTGTTTTCCCTGCATTGTGTTTCATATTTCTTTCCACTCTTGGGGTTTGATTTTTAGAGCAAAGTATGGGGTTGAAAGGTTTGACAATCGTTTACAACCTTGAAATCCAAGAAAACATTTTTAGAAAGTCAGTGACAATGCATAACTTTGAACTTTGAGCTGCAATAGGTAATAATAATGATGATGATAATACTAGTAATACACAACTACCATTTTCTGAATATTTAAAATTCCCCTTTAGTTTTTATTTAATTGAAATGATTGAAAATATGTTATTAAATTAAATCTACAAAATTAATGTAATTCAATTTCCTAGTAAAATCAAGCATTTTAAACTCATTAAAGATCTCCCCAAAACAGCAATGACACGCATACTTTTTAGGTTTCAAATTAAAAACTAGATGAATCTTCGACCGCGCACGGTCGGAAGGCATGCTTCCGTATTGCCACATCGGAAAAAAAAGGCATGCGCATGTTGAGTATTTACGTCTGTGACCCTTGACCTTTGACTTCATGACCTCAAAATATAATAAATTCATTGTCCCTACCATATGCACACATGACCCAAGTTTGATGTTCATCCATCAAACTGTTCTTAAGTTATCGCAAGAACAAGCCATTTTCACGTACACAATGTCCTCTGTGGCCTTTGAACTTTGACCTCATGACTCTAAATTCTAATCAGTTTATTGTCCGTCCCATATGCACATATGACCCAAGTTTGAAAATAAGTTTATTGACCCTCATATATGCACATATGACCCAAGTTTCAAGTTTATCCCTCAAACGGTTCTTAAGTTATCGCAAGAACGAGCCATTTTCATGTAAACAATGACGTTATCTGGATTCTACCAAACATTTGAACTGAAGGTGAACTGATGTTCATTTTTCTTAACATTTAAAGGGGAAGTCCATCCTAAAAATAACTTGGTCTCAATGAGCGTAGACGAACAACACGAATCCATTTCGTCACATGCGACCCAACTATATGATACAATATGCACCGTTATTTGTATAATATTTTGATGATTATTATCGAAAATACAATACAGTGGAAACTATAACTAAATAAAGTCGAGTGAAAATTTGTTATAACCAGGTGCTTGGGACTATCAAACTTTCTATGATGTATAAGGAACCTTGTTATATCAGGGTAAAAAAAACCCTTGGAAAAGTACGAAGAGCTGGGACCAGCAAAATTACTTTGACATATCAGGAAGCTCAATATATCAAACCTCTTTATAACAAGTTTCCACTGTATTTTATTTTCGATAATAATCATAATCAAAATATTAAACAAATAAAGTTTGTGCATTTTCTTCATTTTTCACATCTTATATGCGGTAACATGTGACGTCAAAGAGTTTTTTAATTATTCTTGATCGATTATTTATCTAAAATAATTCAGATTTTCCTCAAGCTATTCTAGTCAGTTTGTCTTATTTGTATATTTTTATTAAAACCAAGATATTGTTTGGCTGGACAACTCCTTTATAAATGTAACTTAAGGGTAACTTAAAGGGAATCTACTGTCGTGGACTGTTGTGGATGGACAGAAAAATTGCTTGTGAGCAATCTGCCCACTAATGGTCTTAAGTTCAAGCATTTCCCATTTGAGAGGTATACAGAAAATTTTTCGCCCCCAAATGGTCTGCATTTTGAGTAATTAGTGATTCAATTAGCTTTTTTCTAACTGTGCGGTCCGCACAATTTGTCGAAGCCAACGCGTCGCAACGTGTGGTTCTTGCACAGCTACACGGAAAGTCTATGCGTACATCCCGTGCACGTAACTCACATTGGACTTGTGAGTATGTGCTATGAGGGGAGCGCCGGCTAGATAGCGTACTAATACAGTCTCAATTTGACCAACTATTGCGCCGTTTTTTCCAGATTACAGCAGAAATCATTTACGGAACATGGTTATATTTTGTGAAGGTGTATTCATATGTACATGGAACAATATGAGGGCATATATAATTACAAATTTCTTTGGCTGAAACACCTGACCACTACTATTGATTACCTTTATTAAGGGTACATGTCCCTTATTCCCACTGAAAATATAGTTTGTTTAAAAAATTCATACAATATACTTAATATACATTCTTTGTTACAAAATTTACAATATATTATGATTAGGTATCGAGGTTTCATTTGAAATTTAAAAAAAATAAAATTGAATCTCATTTGCATATTAATGACCGACATAAAGAAAAACATTAAAAACATGTTTTTATCTCATAACTTTACTGTACCCTAAGTACAGTAAGGGGAATGGCATGTATTGAACCAAAATCAGCTATAGGAGTACACTTGCAAGAGTTGGAAGGAACAATATCTGAAATTGCCAATGCATAGACAGGCAAAAAAATTCTCACCTACCCAAGATTTTTGTTGTTCAAGACATCAGGAATGCTCTAAATATGATTTGCAATTTGAAGTTCGATACCTACATCCTTCTTCACCACAAATTTAATGACGGGCAAAAACCGAAAAATGGCCCATTTGTGAAGTTCAAAACGCATTTAAAGATTGAGTAACCAAAGGTAAACGATCATGAAGCATTGGTGATGGAAAAAGTTATTTTAGCTCTTTTAATTTTTTTTTTCAGATTTTTTTTTTGCTGAAATCATGTTTTCAACAAAACTAAAGAATAATTTGGAAACAAGTTGTGATTGAATGATCCCTATATTATCTATAGGGGCTTGCAGACCAGATAGACCAAGATTTGCGTAGAGTTGCGCTAGGCGAGTACACGAAAATTCGCTGACGTACTTATGACAAAAAACAAATAATGATTGGCATAGTCCCTGCGTCTAGCGGGAGCATAGTGTTGCGTAGGCTTATGAGGGCTTGCGTTACTTGTTTACGTCACTTATGTGTACGTACGTCAGGCATTAAATTTGCGTAGCGTTGCGTTTGGCTTCCTCCGTGCCGCAAGCGAAGATAAAAACAAAAAACAAAATACAGAAAGACCTATATCATTCGCTGTTCATAAACTTCTCAATCAACTCTATTCTGCTCTCCGGATAAAATTTAAGGCATTGTTATTTCTTCCATGAATCAGAATAGGTTTATTTTGTTTGTAGGTTTGATTGTTTATAATTGTGGTTAGAAAACCATAATTCAAAGTTTGACCATACAACATTCGAGTAAGGACACATATGTGTTAGAGTTTCTTCTGTGTTTCTACAAAATGTCCATATTATAATTATCTGTAACCAAATTTAGTTTCCACGGATATCAATGGTTTGATTGGAAGACTAAGATAATAACTAGGAAAGGTGTAATAAAAACGATTAACATGTTTGAAGTTGATCTGTCAGTGGTTCTTCAGTTATCATGAAAATGAGTCATTTACATAAATGACCTCTGTGACCTGTGATCACATAACCCCAAAATTCAATCAGTTTCATTGTCCGCCCCATGTATACATGACCCAAGTTTCAAGTTGATCGATCAAATGGTTTATAAATTTGCAAGAACAAAGCCATTTCCACATGTACAATGACTATCTGTGACCTTTGACATTTGACCTCATAACCTCTAAAATCTACTCATTTCATTATCCCTCCCATGACACATGACCAAAGTTTGAAGTTGATCTGTCAAACGGTTCATAAGTTATGGCAAGAACAAGCCATTTTCATGCATACAATGGCCTCTGTGACCTTTGACCTCATGATCCCCACATTTAATCAGTTCATTGCTCCTCCCATATGCACATATTACCCAAAGTTTGAAAGATGATTCCGTACACAGTCTCAAGTTATCACGAGAACAAACTATTTTATGTATACAATGACCTCTGTGACCTTTGACCTTTTGACCCCAAAATCTAATCAGTTCATTGCCCCTCCCATATGCACACATACTCAAGTTTGAAGTTGACCCGTCACACAGTCTTGAAGTTATTGCGAGAACGAACCATTTTCATGTATACAATGACATCTGAGACCTTTGACCTTTGACCTCATGACCCTAAAATATAATCAGTTCATTGCCCTTCCCATAGGCACGCATTACCCAAGTTTGAAGTTGACCCGTCAAACGGTTTTTAAGTTATGGCGAGAACGAGCCATTTTCATGCATACAATGACCTCTGTGACCTTTGACCTTTGACCTAATGACCCCAAAGTCTAATCAGATCATTGTCCCTACCATATGCATACATGATCCAAGTTTGAAAGTGATTCGTCAAACGGTTCTTAAGTTATCGCGAGAACGAAAACGGGACGGACGGACGGACGGACAACCCGAAAACATAATGCCTCCGGCACCACCTTCGGTGGCGGAGGCATAATTATTGGCCCCTGTCAAATATTCTTCACTTGACCTTTGTGAACAATCTTCCTCAGTACATGAGCAGATACATTTGTATGCAATTTTGTGTTGGCTGATAAAATAACGTTTAAGCTTTGGCATACAAGGTAAGAATAACTTGAAATACATTTAAATTTCATTTCATAATTCCTAGGTCAAAGACACTGGTCAATTGATATGTGAACATGCAATATGAATTATTGTTAATATTAATTATCATGTGTGATGGCCAAGTGATAATAATAATGGTATGTTTTATTAGAAAATAAAAGTGCATCAAAACCTGTAGGTTGAATTGTACAATACTTTTTTAAAGAGTCCGAATTTTACATGAAAATAATTATAAGTACATGTACAATTGTACATGGCAAAGAATAACAGATCATATTTTATTTCAATTCCCCTTTCATTTGTGCCCTTACATGAATCATAACCCTGGGCAAAAAATGCCTGGATCTAACATGCCTGACAAATTTTAATTGCCTTGTGCATCATACTTTTGGGCGATTCCACGGTAACGGAATTACAATTCAGAGGAATTTCGCTCATTGTTTTTCATAGTATGAATTAAATCTATGATCTAAATATTTCTGAATAATTTAATATGTTCTGGAGTTCCACCTGCTACCATACAGAAACAAAATTTATGAAATATCATGACCAAGGAAAATGCCAGCAGGAGTAGAACGTCGGTAACGGAATTACGGCATAAATAATAAAAAAATACGGCAAGTGATTGTATTAAATTTCTTTTACCTGTTGTGTCAACTTTATCTTAGGAATATTTTTTTTTACTGCAAGTTACCAATTTCTTCATAATCAACAGCGTTTCCAAAAAAGAAAACGGTAACGGAATTACGAAACTGGTAACGGAATTACGTCTTCTGAAATTTATATGAAAAAGGGTCCATTTTTTAACATTAGATTAGCTGAAATGCATCTACAGTGTTATTTTATGGTGTAAAGACTTATTACAACCAAAATAAAAAACAAAAAAATGCTTAAAAAGAAACTTAACTATGAAAATACATAATTAGTTTGTTTATTTAGTTAATACAGCATGAGTTTTTTCTATCAAATTTTGTGTACAATGTACATGTCACCTAAATTAATGTTTGTCTTTCTTTTACACAATTTGTGATGTTAATCAACCTGCTATAAAGCTAAATTTGATAGACATATTCTCCCTGAGTGCCAGAAATCTACTTAATAAATATGGTAACAGAATTACATTATTGAGACTGCTTGGTCACTGAACTACAAATATTCCAAATAACAGTAATCTTTCAGTTGAAATCTATGGCATTGAATTATTAAATGTGTGTAACAATACAAAAAACATCCTTTTGCAATGAAAATATAAACATGTCATTTGGTCATATAAATGTACACTGCATGTAGAGGTAATATAAAGGAACCTAACCCTAGTTACTATCCCACAGAAAAGTTAGGCACCACTCAAAATTAGCATGTGCCCAGTTGCCCAGGGCAACCAAAATTTTGAAGAAATGATCAAAGTAGTATCCAGTATACTCAATGAAAACATTCTATTGTTAATTTTTGTTGTTGTGTTTATTTTTTTCTGTAGTGGGGTCAGATAGAAATGTCAGGGATAACCAAAAGCATAAGTATCATGATGTGTCTCTGTTATTGATTAAATACTAGTAGTATAAAGTATGTAGATCATATATGTCCAAGTTACATCATACTAACGAAGTACTACAATGTAGGGCCTATAGTTGTACAAAGTTGCACAGCTGGAAAAAATCTGTACAGTATCCATCTTTAATAGACATTTAAATAAAAGATTATTGGCAAGTTCATGAACATATAGGGTCATGTGTTATGAACTCGCCACCCAAAAAGGGTGGTGCTGTTACGCTTTTTGCTATTTTTCAGCATTAATTTGTTCATTTTTTCCAAAGTAAGAAAGTTTATGTAACAAATTTGATCTCATTTTAAAGCTATATTACTGTGCTAGCTCCCTGTGAAGTTTCATTGTTCTAGGTCATGTTTTGGTGGAGTTACAATGGTTTAAGTTGAGGACAGTAGGGGTGGTGCCGGAAGCGGCGCCGCCTGTACAAAGTCAATGGGAAATTTTACATTTTGTGGTTGATTTGGGGAAAACTTGAATTTCTCTGCCAAATTTTGTCTTATGACTGTAAATTTGGTACCAAACTGAAGCTTATAAACTGCTTTATAACATAAAATCACTGAACAATAGGTTTGATGTCACAATAGTACCCATGAAGACCCAACAATCATTATTTGACCTAAAAATGCAATGCCTCCTGTACAAAGTCATTAGGAATGAGAGATATTGCAGTACCGTCGAGGAAAGTGCAATATCTCTGCCAAATTTTAGCCTATTTTTGTAAATTTTGCACCAAATTGAAACTTATAAACTGCTTTATACATGTACCATCATATCACTAATATGTTTGATGGTGCAACAGCACTTGGCAGGACTCAACCCCCTCATGAATTTGAAAAAGTCCATATTTTCGGGGCCAAATTTCAGATCTTTATATTTTTCAATTTAAAATTGTAAACCATAATGAATTATACCTCATTTGAAAGGTCTGAATATTCTCTATCATAATATAATAATATCATTACTATTTGGTTGATAATAGATGACTTGATGATAAAAAATGAAAATTTAAAAAAAAAAAAAAATCAAAATTTCCTGAAATTTTTCAGAACAACATTTTTATCTTGCACCTGGTATAATTTTTCAATGCGGATTTAGATTCCTTGATGAATTTCCTTTCAGAAAATGTATAGTTTTGATATAGTAGGGTGTATACTTTTCAAGATACAGGTCTTTGAAGTGAAAAACGTTCTGTTTGTAGTCAAATTGGCATGTAACGCAAAAGGCGGCGAACTTATAACACACGGCCATAGATATCATGGAACAAATTAATGTTTCATCGAATTTGAATGAGAATATTTAACACCTGTACATGTATGTGTATGTTCATTCGTTGCTATTTGAGGAATGAATAGGACCACAAAATAATTTCAATGGCATCTACTTAGGCTGAACAGACTTCTCTGAAGCCGTTTATTTCAAATATTCCAATACTATGCTCAGCATCCACCACTTCCCCTATAAATAGTTTGCTCTCATATAAGTGGCATGTCGGAACTTCATGTTGGGGTCTTACTGTTTAACTTCAAAATACGTCTCAAACCAACAAACTGATGCTATTTACGCACCGCATTACGGGAATATACCCAATATTATGGTCATATTATTTTTTAAATGTTGAGACTTTTAAAACTATTGTATGACACTTTAACTAGATAATGTCATACATGAGGTTAAAGCTAGAGAGTTGTTCTTTACACTCATATAAGTGGCATGTCGGAACTTCATGTTGGGGTCTATATGAGAGTAAAGAACCACTCTCTAGCTTTAACGTCATATGAAACATCTAGTTAAAGTGTAATACGATAGTTTTAAAAGTCTCAACATTTAAAAAGTAATATGATCAAATTCAGGTATATTCCCGTAAATAGCGTAATTTAGCCGGTTTGAGACGTATTTTGAAGTTAAACAGTAAGACCCCAACATGAAGTTCTGACATGCCAACTAAACCCCTCACAAAAATTTTCGCAAGTCGAGTTTGGGCCATGATAACTTTTCAGGTACGCTTTAGTTATTCCTGATATTCATACCATTGGAAAGATAATTTATTCTCCTTTTCATTAATATCCTACTTGTAATGATTATGTCATGCTTCAATGCACAGAATATCAGAATATGGAGAAAAGTAAAAAGTCAAATGTTGCAAAATGCATTTATCAGAGCGAAGTTCCGCAACTCGACTTTAGGCTCTGATAACTTTCGAGGTATTTTCTAATTTTTATTAAATTTTAGACCATTGTCAAGTTAATTTATTCCTCTTTTCAATGACACCCTAATTGTAACGATAGTGTTGTTCCTGCATGGACAAGTCAGAAGTTAAATGTTGCAAATTGAATGCCTATTGTGAGTATTATTGTCTGTTGCGAGCAATAACAATGCATTTCGCAACTTTTCACTTTTTACTTTGCATTATATTCGTGAGTTATGTGCATTCAAATATGATGTTACTATTGCAAATAGGGTATCAATAAAAAGAAGAATAAATGAACTTTTTAATGCTATAAAAATTGACAATGATTAAATCCTCACATTAAAATGTATCAAGGTAGAGTGTTGTGTTACAGAAATTTAAACTGAAAATTATCTTTCGCTTTGTCATGTACTCAAGTGGTATTGAGGGTTTCTGTGGACACAGGCATGACATCACCCTGACAAATGAGGTATCAATCAAGAGTGGAATAAATCAACTTGACAATGGTACGAAATTCAATAAAAATTAGAAAATATCCCCAAAGTTATTAGGACCTAAAGTGAAGTTGCGGAACTTCAATGTGATCAATAAAAATGCATTTTACAACATTTGACTTTTTACTTTTCTCCATATTCTGATTTTCTGTGCATTGAAGCATGATACAATTATTACAAATATGATATCAATCAAAAGGGGAATAAATTATCTTTCCAATGGTATGAAAATCAGGAATAACTAAAGCGTACCTGAAAAGTTATGACCCAAAGTCGACTTGCGAAATTTTTGTGAGGGGTTTATATGAGAGAACAGAACAACTCTTTAGCTTTAACCTCGTATGAAACAATATCTAGTTAAAGTGTCATACGATAGTTTTAAAAGTCTCAACATTTAAAAAATAATATGACCATATCGGGTATATTCCATTAATGCGGTGCATAAATAGCGTCATTTTGCCGGTTTGAGACATACTTTGAAGTTAAACAGTAACATTAACAGAAATGTTCATGGATTAATGTGGTCAATTGCAAAATTTTTTGTGATTTCCAAAAATTAATTTATTTTGTTTACAAAGTTTATTGACATTTTTAATAAGGGGGTGGGGTGGGTGCCCCCTTCATAATTCTAATAACATTGTCATGAAAATAACACACTCTTATTTTGCCTTGTCTTTAAAACATTAACCAAGTCATGATTAGTTTCCATAATATGTTAAAAGTGCATGTAAGCAAGTCAGTCAATCCTCAGGCCCTCAAAAATGTGTCATATTTATTAGATAGCACACAGCGCTGACCTTTATATGAACTCTAAAACCGCGCCGAAAGACGTGTTTTCAAACTGCGATTTCTCCGCCTAGAAGTCAAAATATAGAATAATTCTTTTTGCATCGTACAATTAAAATACTCAATTTTATGAAAATCATCGATTTAAATACAGAAACTTTGGCACAATTACTACATGTATTTTAACGAAACTTTATCTTTTCAAGATCGACAACAATTTATTTTGGAATTATCCCTTAAATTTCACATTTTACGTTGAGCCCACTAATTATGGCATTGATATAATGAGGAATCTATCATTATACAGGAAAACATATATTTTATTCTGTAAATTTGTGTAGATGGGTCAGGATCCAGCAATATCTAGCCCCTTGTCCATCAAGTCATGCATTCGTAAAATTCACCATCTATCAACAAACGGACATCGCGTGCCGCCATTGGTCAATAAATGGTCGTGACGTCATTTGCTCCATCGGGATTTATCATATTTTCGCCACAAAGCTATTGCATTGCTGAATTTAGCGTTATGTCTTGAACTGAAGCAGTGTTATAGTTTCAGTAATTAATGAAATCAGAATAAAACCGATCAAATGTAGTCTCATATTGTCCACATTGGACTAAAAGATATTTGTGAGAGATTTTGTGATATCCCTTTCATGATCATGATTGCCGGTGAATGTCGGTGTAAATGTTTGAAAGAAATAAAATGCAACCGTCATCTTAGCACTTTTGGTGCGGTGCATCTTCCCCGAAGCTTACCGCATGAACGGTACGAGCGCAACGATCTACATGTATGTATATTATCACCCACACAAGATAATCCCCATTGGTTTTCCACGTTTAATGCCGAGTTGATTTTCGCAAAATCTGGGACCCTGGTTATCGTAAAATAAACACACACTAAAATGAGTTTTTATGTAATATCGTTCACTACACAATAGCTTTAGGATGTAATCTTTCACTATCTGGTAATGAATTCAATTAGTAAAGAATAACTTTTTCAGATCTCCCAAAACTATAACCCATCTTTAATGTTGAAACAAAATGCTTATTTTTATGGCCGGTACCCTGAAAATACGCCTTGAGAAATCCATAGAAATGTAGGAGAGTGAAATTTAACAGAAATTTCAATGATATGAATTAAAATGTGGTCTGCACGTATTCAATTTCAGGGGCCGTGGAGCCGGGGGGGGGGGGGGGTTGCAGCCCCCCCCCTTTTTTTCAGCCAACGTATACAAAAATGCAAAAATGACCATACATTTGTGATTTTGAGCCTGTTCAGCCCCCCCCCCCACTTTGGTTCAGCCCCTCCACTTTCAAAAATCGCTCCGCGGCCCCTGAATTTGCAGTTTGCCTTTTTCAATTGGACTCCATATCCACACACATCATGCAATCCTCGCGAAGCAAGTATATACAGCGAATACACGGCCACCGACTTTTTCTTCCGACTTTGGATGCATTTTTAACCATTAGTTTTATTTTTGAACCCAAATGAATTTGGTATGAAAATTTGCGCCAGAATCTACTGCATATCCCCAGCATAGTCTCAATATCACCAAATTTGTAGATGGGTCAGGATCCAGCAAGGTATCAAGGACTTACAAAATCAAGTTAAAGTGATTAACGCTTCTTTGAACCAAGATTACTATCTAAAAAAATATCAAATTGGGCTAAAATAAAACCTAACATAATTTTCAGATATTACTCTAAAGACTTGCCAATTTATAGCTCTGGAAACGGGACCATAGCCGCATAATTTGGAAATCTTTCGGATATGTCATTTTCTCTTGAACTCGGGAAAGGAGTCGTTTGACGGCTTGCGGGTGCGCGAGGCGGATAATAAAGTCTCGCATTTTGCTCATTAGCATACAGGGCTGAAGACTGACTGAAGTGTAGATATGCTAGAAAATGTCATTTCCAATTACTTTGTTAGCCTGATTTTAGCCTAGTTCCAGACTCCAAAGGGAATTAATTTTATTTGTTATCAGTGATGTGTTTATTAGGAACAACAGGAAAATCTTATAGTATTGAGAATGTTATGAACACATACCGAAAAACCAGAATATATAAGTACAGATTGAAAAATATCATCTCTCCCCAATTCAAATCTTGAAATATGAGTAAAAGAGTCTGGAATGAAAGCTATTTTGAATTTATGCAAATTAAACATTGTTCCAATGCTCCAATTTTGGTAAACTTTTTATATAATATTTACAAGACTTTCTCAATCATATACAAGTAAAATTGTCTTTGTTCTAATTTGTTTTGGGTTATTTCACATTTTGACTGGACTACCAGGGCAGATCTCCGCCTCTCTTTTCTAGGAGAGGGTATTGAGATGAAATGAATCTTTCATTCTAGAGCTGGTTTTATCGCTCATTCTAAAGCCCCAAAATCATTTGAATCTCATTCGTAAGCCCCTTGGTTCATAGCCCACATCAGTTCTTTGGGCATGGTTTCAAATTTAGGGGGTACACACACATCCGTTTCCTTTCCAAATGTAAGTGCTCTCCACCTCCCAGAGATCAAGTCACTAAATCAACCAGGTTATATCTGATAATTATTTAATGTAATGGAATGTTTTTTTTTTTAAGTAACACACCAATTTTTATTTCATTCCAACAGTGCAGAGGAGTTGGCTGGATGAACAAACAGGGTATAGAAACGGGTTAAAGTAAATGGACACCACCCTGGTAGCTGACATGAAGACCAGACTGCGATGTATTGTCTGAGTAGGCCTTTTAACAGGTAATCCCCACGCCCCCCTTCCCCCAAACAAAAAGAACAAAAAAAATTGACTCCAAAAATAAGAGAAAAGCTATGTACAGTAATGTAACAGGATTAAATAAAATGGGTCAAGAATTATTATGACAAGCAAGTTTGAAGAAAAACAGAAACTTGTAAAATAAGCATATGTATAATGTATAATCGACAGAGACTACTCAATACCAAGTTTAACCCTAACTGCACTGGGGGGGGGGGGGGGGGGGGGGGGCCTTCACCCCCAGACAAATTTTGCCATGTACGCTATTCCGCGTGATTTCATGATTTTTTTCTTTGAAGCCTCACGCATATTTTGACCAAAAAAATTGGACCACCCATTAAAAAATTGGACCACCCATTACGGAGTCACATGACCTTTTGTGACCAAATGTCAGCCTGAAAAGTGAGATTTTTCCCATTTTGTATATACAAAACCAATGCAAAGTGGGTTTTTTTTTTCCTATTTGGGCTGCTCATACTTTTGACACCGAAAATAATTTACAAGAAGATTTATGAAATTATTAAAAAAACACATTATTTATGTATATCATTTGCATGAATTATCATACATGTAACTAATGAAATTAAGTATTTTTTGGTGAAATTTATACTTTAATCCATCTCTTAATGCGATTGTTGATGTGCGTGTGAATTTCCGCGGCGATCGGCCCTTTTGGGGCAGAGATCTGAGGGGGGGGGGGGGTGGGGCCTCCCAGACCCCCCCCCCCCCCAGTTTTTCCATGAAGCGAAATAGCCCTGTACAGTATGGGTTAAGCATCATGGACTGTTTTACTATTTTATTGCAGTATTAATTGTTCTGTTGATCTGAGCAACTTAGTTGTGTACCAGCATTTCATTTTCCAGGAGTTCAACATGTTATCCTTAAATGTTTCCTTTCTTGTTTCTAACCAGCAAACAGAGAAGCATGCAGACCCAATTTTTTTTAAAACAAATTTATCAATTTCAAGGGTTTAAACACATTCTCATTTTTGAATTTCATGTTTTACCTGACTACATTTTTTCTTTGTTATGTTGAACCTTCTCGGGGGGGGGGGGGGGGGGGAGCATTCATGTTCATGTATATTAACATTATGTGTATATACGGCCCTCAAGGACCCTTTTCACACCTTGCCAGGAGTTCCCAAGCATATATTTTTCATATATCTAGAGATGAAATAAATCTCACATTCTGGTTTCATAGCTCATCTCATTCTTAAAGGGGAATCCAACCCAAGGAGAGAATCAACCTTACAGGTAAGAAGGAAAATGAGAAGGACATCTAAAAAAGTTTCATCAAAATCGGTTATAAAATAAAGAGTTATGGAATTTGAAAAGTCTAGTTGTTCCTTTATGAGGATCCTCAAATTGGCATCATCGGCTTCAAAATGGCCGATCTTATGACAACTCTTCATTCATTTTGTACACAAATTTTCAGATTTTCCCCATTTTCTTTCAAAGTATGTCTTCTTTACTTCTGAGCTCAAAATATGTCATGGGAAATATATTTCACACAACATATGTTAGCTCAGAGAGGAGGTAAGATATATGTGATGCGTCACCGTCGAAAGGGAGAGACTAATCGCGATTTTTGAAATCCATTTATTTGATATTATTGATCTCTGATTCATTGCCTTGAATTTGATATATAACCCGACTGTAAAGAGTAAATAGAAGTGGAGAATATAGCCTCTGAACGCGCAGGAGAATTGTGCTCTTGGAAATCAAAATCAAGAGAAAAACGTCTGCGAAGTTTGACTTCCGTTTGACTCCGAGCCAGAAAAATAAGACCATTATGTCACCGCTCTACTCACCGAAAATGCCCTAGCAACCACTTGTTACAAAGGTGAACGACATTGACCAATGAGGAGGCTGCATTCAGGTATACAGGAACAATACTCGTCCGTCACGCATGATCGAGGCAAACGCAGCAAGCGCTGTTGTCTAAATAACATTCAATCTTCTCAAAAAAGAAACTAAATTTGGTTAGTTGTTTTATATCTTCGTCAAATAAATAAAAACGTCATTTCTTTCTAATTGTTTAAGAAAAAGTCTGCTCTTTTAAGAAAGTGTTTACCAATCCTGGCGCTAAATTAGTTAGAAACAAAACTATTTAAACCTTTTGGGGTTTTATTCCGATGTTTGCGTGCGTCTTTTGAATGTCAATCGCGTATACTCTTACTCATTATAAAGCAGGTCATTTTGATCTGAACTCTGTTGGAAATTTTCGAACATAAATAATGGTCTATAGACTAAATATTCTTGTACAGGGGTTATGCATTTTGTTTATATTCTTTGAATAAGTATATGATAGAGATAAGCCTCCAAAAATGTTTAAGAAATATTTGCGCTCTACGAATGTATTTAGAATTTCTCTGATCACGTTTATGAGTGGCTAGGTTAGCTTAAGACAATGAAAATAAAAACGTGAATGATTTGCTCGTCTCGTCTTTTATTGATCAAACCTGTTACCAGTAATAAGAAGATATTAATATTTTAGAAAATGAATTATTTTAAGAGAAATCGTATTTTGTTTCGTCGTGTTTAGTAAAACGCTACTTTCTTAAACACGTTACTTTTGTAAAATAAACTGCGAAGACTTTAACCTAAATACTTGTATCAGAATATTATCACGTCACCTCTTTTGTATGCTCTATGTTTCCCTGATGGAACCAAATTTGTTAATAGGGAGGGTTTTAATTTCCCATCAGACAACAGATATCGCGGCTCTTTAAAATAAATGCTGAAATTAACATTCATTTGATCCAGATAGCTAAGTCAAGCAAGAAGTAGCTTTTCCCACATAACCCCCCCCTCTCCCCACCCGATTGTTAGATTTGACATTCGTTTGCGTGCTCCGCTATCCCGATGAAACAGCTTTATTCACAGCAGGTTGTGGCATGCACGCCAAAATTTCTGAGTGCAGCTAAAGAGAGTTTAGTTCGCTATTCGCTCACAAAAACGAAACAAAAATCCAGTTGAAATCACACATCACATGACAAAGCCATGCGTTGCTAAGGGCGGAGCTAAACGGAAAGGGGAAATGAGCGTGGACGTTCGCTTGTATGTCCGAAAAAACACTCGCCGAAAAACTGCTTTTTTACCACTTTCCCGTTACCATTTTCACTCATGTTTTTAACTGAGCAAAGATGAAGCATGGTAGAACCAGAAAATCAACAAAAAAAATTTCCTCAAAATTTTGACTTTTTTATTAGTTTGTCGATTTACTCGGATCTTTGATCTGCGACTTTCTCTTCATTTCGACAAGACGTATCACAATATTTCGAAAGAAAATGGGGAAAATCTGAAAATTGTGTACAAAATGAATGGAGAGTTGTCCATAAGATCGGCCATTTTGAAGCCGATGATGCCAATTTGAGGATCCCCATAGACGGAACAACTATAGACTTTTCAAACTTCCATAACTCTCTTATTTTATAACCGATTTTGATGAAACTTTTTTTTAGACAATGTTAGATTGCTCCTCTCATTTTCATCTTTCCTGTAAGGTTGATTCTCTCCTTGGGTTGGATTCCCCTTTAAAGATAATGTGCAGTACTTGCAGTGTAATAACAATGGCGAAAAGTGCTTTGAAAACATTCATAAATGGGTGAACTCACTGAAAATGAAATGCTGGTATACAACATAGTTGTTCATATCAACAGAACTATTAATAATGTAAAAAGATAGCAGAAGAGTTCATGATGCTTAAACTTGCTAACACGAAAATGCATATGTGGAACAACAGGAACTGCGCATGTGGCCAAGAATAAACGCCAACGGGTATGACAGAAATGTTTTATTTTTTTTAAATTTTGGAGATTACTTGAATATTTTACACTTTTATTCAAAATCATTTCAGGAACTCTTGATATTTATAATATATAGCGCGTCGCCCAAAAAATGTCCCTCTGAATAAGTTCCAAAATAACATATTTTTCAAATTTTGTATTTATATTCTGAAAGCCCATTTCATTTTGTAACTTGTGTGAAAATTTCATTGGTCTCGCATCATTGGTTTTGAATAGAGAGCCTTTTATGTAACAGCGGTGAATTTTAGGCCATTCCAAGTTTGCAGATTCTGTGAAAGCAAACAACCAGTGGAACTGAACTTTGATTAGTTTTCACAACTGAACTTCATTTCACTAAAGGCTGTATTGCATTGGTGATGACTGTAGTTCACAACTAGAGTATCTGGAGTCGTGGAGATGTCGCCGCGACGTCCACCGAGTCTTCAGGGACACAAACAACAATTAAACAAGTTTAAAAACAAAAGTCTAACTTCATCAAACTTGGAATGGGCAAAAAATGACCACCGTCACAAAATAGCCTGTTTATTCAAAACCAGTGAAGGGAGACGTTTGAAATTTTCACAGGAATCGCAGAAATATGTGGGCTTTTCGAATACATAAATTCAATTGAGTGTAAAAGTAATGTTAGTAATTATCATGTGATGAATGAGAGGGACATTTTTTTGGGACACACTGTACTACAGTTACGAGAACTCTCAGACTATTTGTAGACGTGCTACATTTTCTTAAATGCAAATACTACACATCTTTAAGCCCCTTGGTTCATAAGCCACATCAGTTCTTTTGGTATGGTTTCAGATTTAGGGGGCACACACACACCCCTATCCTTTCCAAATGTGAGTGTGCCCGCCCCTCCCCGCCCCCCACACCCACTAAATCAACCAGGGTTCCGTTTCACGAAGTTGCAATTAATCACAAGTTTTCATTACTACATGATTTCCCATTGACCTATGATCAATATCCATGGTACAATTAAACGCAAGTCTTTGTGCAACAGGGGCCAGATTGTATTTGATAATTATTGAATGTAATGGAATGTATTTTTGTTTTTTTAAGTAACACATCAATTTTTATTTCATTCTAACAGTGCAGAAGAGTTGGCTGGATGAACAAACAGGGTATAGAAACGGGTTAAAGTAAATGGACACCACCCTGGTAGCTGACATGAAGACCAGACTGCCGATTTGTGTTTGCGAGTAGGCCTTTTAACAGGTAATCCCCACCCCCCCCCCCCTAATAAAAAATCCAGAGTCCAGAAGATAAAATAAAGCAATATACATGAGGGTGATTCGATCCTTAAAGTTGGGCTCAAAGTGTGACATTTCAGCATAACTCAATACTTATTATCATAATATAATTTGTCTGTATGCTTTACATTTTTATTGAGACCATACATTTGCTTTACATTTTATTGCGACCCTATATTTTTCCAGAAATTTTGTGCAATTCAGAACTCAATTTTTTATGAAGTTATTAAATGATATGTAACAGTGTCCATGTAGCACCATGGTCACCACCCTGGTAGCTGCCATGAAGATTAGACTGCGACATACATGTATTGTTTGAGGTAATCCCCCACCCCCTCCCCCTCCAAAAATTATATCTTAGAGTCCAGAAGAATAAAGAAAAGCGATATACATGTACCTGAGGGTGATTCCTTTTTTGGGCACAAAGAGTGATATTTCAGCATAACTCATTACTTACTAATTATCCTATACAAACATGTATATTGTCTGTAGGCTTTACTATGTGTGACCATTTTCCTGGAAATCTTGTGCCATTTAGACTCAATTTTGATGGAAGTTATTAAATGATTTGAACAGTGTCCATGTAGCATTGTGATGTGTCAATTCTACATCGACACGTCATTATGTCCATGTAGCATCGTGATTCGTGATAGTTAAAATTATAGATAAATTAATGCAATTAACTTGACCAAAATTTGATATAATTTGATATAATATTCATAATTACTAGATTAGTCAGATAGCTTAACTTTCCTTCACACAGTTTGTTTCTAGGCTACGCTGTGTCCACCAAATGTCACAGCTAATTGCATTAACTTGTCTTTTAGGACCAAATTGTGAATCACGATGCTACACGGACACATCAAGATGCTACAGGACACTATTACATATTGTTTAATGCTAGCAAAATTGAGTCTGGTCTAGTACAAAATTTCAAGGAAAATATACATGATGATGATCCCATTGCAAATGTAAAGTTTACAACAAATAAATGTATTATAACATAATTATCCCTCGCCGACGAAGTTGGAGAGAGAGGAATATAGCAACCCGCCGTCCGACCTTCCATCCGTCACAAATGGTTTTTGTTTGATAACTTTAGTATAGACGGATTTAACAAAATTTGTATTGAAGGTACTTGATATAAAAATACAGGCTAAGTTTGATTTTGGAGGATGTAGGTTAAAGTTCAAAAATCATAGCTCATTAAAGTCCCAGACCGGACCGACAAATGAAATAGCCAAAATGAAAGCTAATATGCTTATTTAATACAACAATTCAAATTAAGGCGTTTTTATTGTCCATCTAGAAAGTATTTAATTAAAAGATGACCGAACCTCAACCAGGCCACCCCTCCCGAATACTTGTAAAATTACCCCTAATTTAAAAGTGCGAGTGATGACGTCAAAAAATGTTAAGGAATGCTACAGCAGTCCTGTGGCCAGCGATGATTGACTTTGCCCTTCATTTCCTAACAATAGAATTCTAGCTCACAGGGCGTCTATTGTCCTGACATAGCAATACAAACGTGTTTTCTAAAGGCGAAACGCAACATGCCTAGCCGCAGGACTGCTGTAGCATTCCATTAACATTTTTTGACGTCATCACTCGCACTTTTAAATTAGGGTAATTTTACAAGTATTCGGGAGGGGTGCCTGGTTGAGGTTCGGTCATCTTTTTAATTAAATACTTTCTACTAGATGGACAATAAAAACGCCTTAATTTGGAATTGTTGTATTATATAGCATATTAGCTTTCGTTTTTGGCTATTTCATTTGTCGGTCCAGTCTAGGACTTTAAACATGCGAAAAAAGCTCATTATGGTTTCCATTCTAAACATCACACAAAAAGAAAGTTCCCCCTATTTGAGATGTCCATCATTTTTCAACCAGGAGGAGTTGAAAAAAAAAATCTAATTATATGTGTGTAGGTAATTTTAGCAGCTACCATTTTAGCGAACATTAGGAAAAAACGTAATGTCATGCTTCAGTAAGCATTGCCCGAATGCAAAAATGTCAATTTTTGAAGTTCACAAGACTAATTTTACAACTTTGATTCCATGATATGGCAATAGAATTCAGATTTTTAACATCTTACACATATCCGAAATCATGCAACATGTGCTTCCTAGCTTTATGAAAGCATTTTTGCACAAAATTTCACGGTTGAGTGAGCATGCAATGAAAATTGTCAAAACTACCATCTTTACTTCTTTGGCATGGTAAATTTGATCAAATATGATGGAATTCATGTGTCGGAAGAGTGTGTGTAATTTTTGCAAACAATATCCATCCATCCACGGTTGAATGAACACATCATAAAAGCACTAAAACGCCATTTTTACATTATTAAGCGAGAATTGGTCTCAATTTGTGCACTAAAAATCACCTCGACATCAATTTTGCATTATTCTTATGACCGATGGACCTGTGTAAATGACCCTGTGGCATTTAATTAAAATTCATGCTTCGGTGAGCACGTGGGACAAGAAAAGCCCTTTTCTAATTTATGGACTAAAATTTGATTTCTTAGTTTGCTTAAGTATGACAACTCTTTTGGAGGTGTCAAATTGATTTTATTTTCATGAAAATCCTGATGGTTTACGCTTCAGTGAACACAAGATATGAGAAAATTATAAAAATGAGAACAAAGTTTGGAGCCTTGGCATTTTTTGATGGCATGTCGTATGTTAATTTGACATGAGTACATGTTAGCTAATGACCTCTTGAAGCTTTGTGCCAACTTTCAAGAAATAACTCACAGTATAATGAACAGAAAATCGTCAATGGAAATAGGCAATATTTCATTTTTGTGAAATTATAATTTCCTCCTCCATTGACTTTGTATATAGTGGTTTAACAGAAATGAAATATTGCCTATTTTCATTGACAAATTTTTGTTCATTATACTGTGAGTTATTTCTTGAAACTTGGCACATAGCTTGAAGAGGTCATTAGCTAACATGTACTTATGTCAAATTAATCATGCCATCAAGATATGCCAAGGCTCCAAACTTTGTTCTCAATTTTATAATTTTCTCATATCTTGTGTTCACTGAAGCGTAAACCATCTGGATTTTCATGAAAATCAAATCAATTTGACACCTCCAATAGAGTTGTCATACTTAAGCAAACTAAGAAATCAAATTTTAGTCCATAAATTAGAAAAGGGCTTTTCTTGTCCCACGTGCTCACCGAAGCATGATTTTTAATTAAATGCCACAGGGCCATTTACACAGGTCCATCGGTCAAAAGAATAATGCAAAAATGGTGTCGAGGTGATTTTTAGTGCACAAATTGGGACCAATTCTCGCTTAATAATGGTTTTATGATGTGTTCATTCAACCGTGGATGGATGGATACTGTTTGAAAAAAATTACACACACTCTTCCGACATATGAATTCCATCATATTTGATCAAATTTACCATGCCAAAGAAGTAAAGATGGCAGTTTTGACAATTTTCATTGCATGCTCACTCAAATGTGAAATTTTGTGCAAAAATGCTCTCATAAAGCAAGGAAGCACATGTTGCATGACTTCTGATTAAAGATGTTAAGAATCTGAATTCTATTGTCATATCATGGAATCAAAGTTGTAAAATTAGTCTTGTGAACTTCAAAAATTTACATTTTTGCATTCGGGCAATGCTTACTGAAGCATGACATTACGGTTTTTCCTAATATTCGCTAAAATGGTAGCTGTAGATTTTTTCAACTCCTCCTGGTTGAAAAATGATGGACATCTCAAATAGGGGGAACTTTCTTTTTGTGTGGTGTTTATAACTTTAGTAAAGTTCAACTGATTTTGAAGAAATTTTATATGAAGGTACTTGATATCAAAATACAGCCTAAGTTCGATTTCCGAGGATTTAGTTCAAAGTTCAAAGGTCATAGCTTATTAAATATGCAAAAAGAGCTGAAATATATGGTTTCCATTTGATAACATTAGTAATGTTCAACTGATTTTAATGAAATTTTATGTGATTAAGGTACCCGATATCAAAAGTTTGATTTCCGAGGAGGTAGGTCAAAGTTCATAGGTCATAGCTCATTGAACATGTGAAAAAAGGTCATTATGGTTTCCGTTCCATAACTTTAGTAAAGTTCAACTAATTTTAATAAAACTTGGTATGAAGGTACCTGATGTGAAAATACAGAAAGTTCGGTTTCCAAGGGTGTAGGTAAAAGTTTAACCCTAAAAAAACTGGGGAGCCTAAAAGGCGCCCCTCTACATTTCTCCCGATAATTTTGCCAATTTTTTTTCCCAGCGCACCACGTTTTGGTGACTTTCTTCTTTCAAGTCTTCATGAATTTTGAACAAAATACCAAAATGCATGTTAATAAGTCCAATAGGTACTAGTTTTACCTGTGATGATTCCTCTTGATCAACTACTCCATCTATCTCCTCCATGGTGGCGCAAAACTCCAAACTTGGTGGAACAAAGGCTCTTCACTTAGAACATCTGTAAAAAAAAAAAATAAGATTGGATGTTAGAAGATCATATTAAGTAACAGTTTTAGAAATCATTTTAAGATTGTAGACTGCCTCTGCACAATATTAGAGGTGAATAGGATTGAATTCATTAATAATTCATTGTAATTATACTATACCGAGTGTCCCCAAAAAAGCGAAACGGTCGATTTTTTCCTCTATCCAAACAGTTACGATTATCACTTTACTCGATAGAGATCATCTTCTCCTCTTTGAAATAACACCAAGAACATTTGAATTTGGTTAAGAACTTTTTATTGTACATGAGTAATCTCTCACGCACTGTCATTTTTGGGGTATGTCATTGGTGAGTGGACCCCTAAATAACAGATCTTTTATTTATTTTTATTTATTTATTTTATTTATTTCGTCTTCTTTTGACAGGGTAGCTCCGTCAGTATTCAAGCACTGTTTTACAAGGAGGCACAAAACACAGTGAGGCTACCTAGCAGGCGCACATCAATCAGATCAGTTGATTTTTTTTTTAAAGATTTTGCTCTGATCAACAGGTAATATTCCTCCCCATATTGTTTAGAGAATGTTTTATCCATTATAATGACACCAAGATTATGAAATTTGTTTGGAAACTTTTGATTTTATGAGTAATTTCTTGTGGATGGTAATTTTGTAATTTGCAATTTAATTGGTTATCTCGCCTCAAAAAGTCTGGAAATCGGGCGAATTCTGAAAATTACAGGGCATTAGTAATTACTCATAAAATCAAAAGTTCCCAACCAAATTTAATGATTTTGCGGGCATAATGATTGGAAAAGACTTTGGAAACCGTTTTGCTTTTTCTGGGACACGCGGTATAATATATATTTATTATAAATAATAGTCAATTATAAATTTAAGTACAATACATGCATGCTTACCCAAGAATAGCCCAATCTGTCCAAAGCATATAAATAATGATTATTTTCAAATTAGAATAAATGTCAGAGGATCCTCTTATAAATGATTACTCAAACTGTATTTAAACACTTGACATAAAAAGTAAGTCCCCCCAAACATTTTTTTCAAATATCTCTGAAAATATTTTGTGAATTTTCACCATTTAAATGTTTCTAGATGCGCAATATTCTTACGCTCAGTATGAGTGGTGAATTATTGATATTTGTCGATGTTTTCACCATCAAAATATGTATTTTTTTATACCAGGTACAAGAGAGCAATAAAGTTGCAGTAGTTTTTTATGGGATATCTTTGAAAATACTTAGCAGATTTGTATCATTCAAAAGATTCTGGATGCGACATTTCTTTACAGACAATATGAGTGGTTAAGGATTCATATTGATTGACGTCTTGACCATCAAAATATGAATTTTCTAATGGAAAGTGCGAGAAAAAAAAATGAAACTGGCTTAATTTCTGTGCTTTGGCAGCATGCCACGCCTATAAAAATCTACGTACAATAGTGAGCTACATGTAATCGGGTTAAATGCACTCAACATCCCATATAAAACTTTAAAGTGCAACTTTTTTTCTTGAACATTATATCAAAAATACACATTTTGATGGTTAAAATGTCAATCAATATCAGTCATTACCACTAATATTGTACGAAAGAAAATCGCCCATTTAGAAATGTTTAAATTACTAAAATCCACAAATACTTTAAGATATATTTTTTTTAAATGCTTGGGGAGACTTAATGTTTGTGTTGAATGTAAGAATTGTAGCTGTTCATGTACATGTAGAGGTTTTCCTCTAACAAATGGCATTTATCTCAGAAATTATTATTCAGCTTTGACTGTACTTATAGTAGTTTTCCTCTTACATGCTAAGATAATTGTCTTTCTGGGGCACCCTCTACCCCAATTGATGCAAGACACAGTGCCAATTGCTTTGGTTTTACCCCACTCCTGAACTATTTAAGTAAAGTGTATATAAAACTTATTTCAACCATTTCAAACTTTTTGTTATCAATTTACTAATTTGCATTTTATAGTAATCTGGTCATAACATACAAATTTGTGCCAATCACATCACTTATGTCTATGATTAAACATTGATTTTCCCTTTTGAAATAGATTGACTCCATAAATTTGACAATGTGTATATTGTGTGTGGGTGATTGGACTTTCACTAGTGAATTAAAGCTCTTACAAGAATGTAATTGTATCAATAAATGTTCATGAAAACTATGAATATTTCAATTTACAGAATTTTAGGACTCACCAGAAAGGGAAGAACAATAAAAACAGGCTGTGGGAGATCTTCTCTGCACACGGATGAAAACTTTAGGAACACGATGATATAGGTGAGCTTCCTCTGCTTGTCAATATACTAATGATATTTTCATCTCAAGACCTCAATCCTGATCATAATCCCTCACTATAAACATTATGGACAAAGAGAAGGATTAAGCAAACCAGTCCTTTTAATACCCTTGACAATGGCTCTAGCAATTACAGTGAAAGGATGTTTGTCATAGTCATTGTTGAGGGTAGAATGGAGAGTTTTGAGTCTGTCCCTTCTCTTTATCATGTTTATATGCCTACTGTCTTGCAACTCTTCTTCTTTATCGGCCCTTTGTATCCACTTCCTGCCACCAGCCCTAGGTCCATATACCTTGGACCAGCGCGGGAAAATTAATTAAATGCATGCTAAGTAGCAAGTTTGTAGATAATTGTTTGTGGCTTAATGAGAGAGTTGCATATCAACAAAGTCTTTATTTAAGATGTATACAAGTACATGTATATGCTTATTTGTGACATTCATTGCTAATGTTTGATTTTAAGGGTGTATAAACAGTAGCTTTAAAAAAATACTGTACCTAATACATGTATCTACAGTGATTACTCTAATATATTTCCCTTAAATTGAATAAGGTTCAATCAGACTGAACATCAGTCTTGCTCTCATTTAAATCACCATGGATGGTCATGATGGGAGAGTGAAACAGAAACTAATTAAAAAGTAAAATAAAGATTGAATTTAACGTAATTGAAGAATTAGTTATGAAACCTAGTTCTAGAAATTAATCCACACCAGCTATGATAGTTATTTACAAAGTGAATTATGATGAAATTGTGAGTATAGTCTATTGCTATTTTCAGTTTTACAGCACTTCTTAAAAACTCATTAATGCATTGTAACAATGACTTTTAAAGTTGAGTCATGCTGTCTTGATGGTCAGCTTGAGGTTCAATACAAATTAAATTAAATTGCACCTTAGTTAACATACTAAATGGCTTAATTGTAACAGATCATGTTCCTTCCATTCAAATGATGAACAATGAAAAGAATAACAATTAGGCATATAAGCATAATAATGATTTATATTTGATTATTACTTGGCTTGATTTTACTTAAAGTGGAATGAAACTCAAGACATTCACACATGCTTTCAGTCAATGGAGAAGACCAAAATTATGTCACAGTGAAAGTATGAGCACAATTGGATAATCCGTTTCTTAGTTATTATTTTTTGAAATTTTAGTATATGGACATCCTCAAGTTGGCAACTCAGCCAGAATCTGTGATGTTATTGTGGAGAACTTTCCATTGGTAATTATGTACATAGATGTTCATAGAATTTAACTTTATAAACCATAAGAAAGGCAATTGTCCTGATTCTTTCAGAAATGATGCTGAATTGATACTGCGCCACGTCATACACGAAAATACATTAGTGAAAATATTTTTGATGAAAATGAAAAAAAAAATTGAAAGTGAAATTCTGTAGATAACCAGTGGAGAGTTCCCCACAAGATTGTGGCGGAGTTACCAACTTTAGGATATCCATAATAAGGATTATAACTAAAACTTCAAAGATTCATGATTAAAAAACGGCTTATATATCCAATTTTGCTCAAACTTTCACTTTTTAAGTCTTCTTGGCCTTCGCTATTCACGGAAAGCATGAGAATGTCTGAGTTTCATTCCAATTTAAAGTACCTGTGTAATGAATATAACAATTATGGTAAAAGAGAAATATGGACTTAATGTTATAATAGCTATCCAAAGTCCCACTTCACAGATCCACCCACATAAGCAATTAGAAAACCCAACTAAGGATCAATACTTGATGCTCTTTGGCCCAAAATACAGAATTGATCTAGTGATGAATCAGGTTGAAGAAATCAAATGTTAGCAAATGCTGTCTCATTGCAAATATATGTGGCAGAAGTGCACTCATTTGAGCCTTTTTATGTACACATTTGCTTCATGACATTTTTGAGAAAATTTAACTCAGACCGCAAAATATATTTAGCCCTTAATTCTCATGTCATTTAAAATTTCCAACATGCATAAAATTCTTTGCATAGGTATATTACAGAAAAGAATGATTTGCATGTTTTACTGTTAACATTTTGTTTTCTTCAATCTACAGGGAAACATCAAAGATGAGAGTGCTGAATGAACCTGCCAAAGACGTGGAATTCAGCATTTTACATTCCAATCTTCATACACCATATGGATGTGCGATGATGCCATATGATGACTAAAGGCTAAATGATGAATATGTTATTTTTGATTTACTGTTTTCAACAAGTGGGCTGAATTGCTAGGCATGCAGCAGCGAAACAAAATGAGGAATATTCACAAAGATTTCACAAAGCAGTTTCCAATGAACAATTTATTAATTGATCATTTGTTAATGAAAGGACCATTCTCATTCGGACTACGAAATTGTGGTGTTGTGGTGAAAGTTGCCTAGCAACCATTCCAAAAGCTGCCTGAAAAATTGCAAGTCAGAGTGTGATTTTTCTAACTTCGCACAAAACATTGCGCAATGTAATATTTTACTCATGTGACTTCAGTATCCGCATTTCATGTAGCACGCGACAATTAAATGTGTGAATCACGTTTAGTGGTGAATTGTCGATCGAGCATGTTAGGCATGCACAGATTGTCCTGAAACTTTGCAATTTTGGGGGGTTGAGCTAACATCGCAAGTTTTTAGAGTAAAGATGACACACATTGCAGAACATAAGTTTCAAAATGGAATGAAACTACGACATTCACATGCTTTCAGTGAATAGAATAGGCCAAGAAGACTTAACAGTGAAAATTTGAGCAATAGGGAGAGTTCTCCACAATGACATCACAGATTCTAGCTGAGTTGCAAATTTGAGGATGTCCATAATTAGGAATAGGATTTACTAAAATTTCAAAAACGCATAACTAAAAAAACTGCTCATCAAATTTTGCTAACATTTTCATCTTCTTGGCCTTCTCTATTCACTTAACCCTAAAAAGACTGGGCTATTTTGACGCCTAAAAAATCTGGGGGGGGGGGGCTGATTCAGCCCCCCTCTAAGATCTCGGACATTTATCGCCCGTATTCAACCAAACTTGGTACACGTGTGGTCTATCATATCATCTGCAAGAATATGTCATTGGATTTATGATATCTCTTATAATTTTTAATTTATGCATAATTAATTATGCAAATATGCAAATTTTCCCAGAAAATCCCATTTTCTCATTTTCTTATTTTCAACAAATTTTTGATAAATTTCTGATTAAAGATATCTTACATGTTTATTTGTAATTGTGAATCATCAAATTTGTCATATGTTTTATCTCTATTATTCTAAATCGAATTAATTATGCATATATATGTATGTATAACGCATGTAAAATACACTTACACACAAAGCAATGGGAAAAAATTATTTTATCCATGACGCATGTCGCGAAAAAATGTTATAACTCCAGAACCGATGGTAAAGCTGGTTTTTACGAAAGTGGTTTAAAAATGTGCGCAAGACTTTGAAAGAAAAAAGTCACCAAATCTAGGCGAATTTTTTTTTTGCGATTATTGTGAAAAATGTCGAGGGGGGGGGGGCTGATTCAGCCCCCCAGTCTTTTTAGGGTTAACACATGTGAATGTCTGAGTTTCATTCCACTTTAATGTCCATAATTTGTTAATGAGGATGCACCTTAAATTACTATCACATCTCACTGGATTGCAATAACAGAGAGGGAAAAAAGACCCAAATTGGCACTGTATTGATTTATGTTATTTTCCATTTTCATAGTCGGCAGCTATTCTCCTCTGCCGTCTTCATTTCATGACCGAGAACATCCAGTGTCAGATTTTGAACATGCATAAAACTTTGAACGGACAACCGAAAAAGAACTCTGTTCCTTATGCTCTACTTATCCATAATTGTTTTTAGTTTGATTAGTTTCTTATGCTCTGTCAGTTCAGTTTGTTTGTTACCAGTCATTTCTATTACTCACCCAGATCTCCTATGTATTGTACTTTCTTTATACATTAATTCTCAGTTGGTGCTCGTTAGTGTATCCATTGTTCCTGAATGGATAAAATGTATAGCAGACTGACAAGGAACAGTCGTTGTCAGTCTGCTATACAATTTATCCATTCAACTTATGTTACGTTGCAACTCCCGAGATGAAACTGCAACAACTTTTGCCAACTGAAGTGATCAGATAACTGTTTGTTTTTTTGCGCATGCTCTGTCTGTTGTTGTAATCCTGTGAGATGTGACAGATCTCGGCCCTGTAAGGACTGATTGCCACAAAAATTTGCACGCACATCAAAATTGTGTTAAGAGATGGGTTGTGGTATAAATTTCGACAGTGCGAGAAAATGCGTTGCCATGGTAACGTCACATTTTTCTAAAATCAAAGAAAACAAAGCATTGCAATTGAAAATTGGCACAAATGTTGGGCTAGAAGTGTAATTGTGCAAGACCCATGACAGATATTACTCCCCCCCCCCCCTCCCCCACCTCCCCCACCCCGGCCATAAGAAAAGCCCATCCTGGTTACGGTTAGATTTGGATCGGATTGTTCAAATATGATTAGATATGAACTCCCTGATGCGTAAAACCCCATATATCATATTTTAGAATTAAACGAGTTAGGTCTATTGCTAGTTTTCTGGTCAAAGCCATATTTTTGTTACAACACAAGGACATTATTGTATCAACAAAATATGTAACAGACCAACAAGATATTGAAATCTCAAAAAATTATATGTTTCAGAAGCATGAGAAAATTTGTGCTCGCTCGCTCCGCTCACTTGAGTGTTACGAACAGAATCACTTGTATCAACTAATAATGTGATAAACAAACAAATATTGACAAAGATTATTTGGTTTTGATGCAAAAATGCAAACATTGTGTGTAAGCGGAAGCTACATGTAGCTACGGTTAAGAATATTTACTGCTAAAAGTGTAATTATAAAAATATTAAAACTAAATTATGATAACAAATCCTTCCACGTTTCAGATGTGCGATACAATTTAAATCCCCCCCCCTCACACTCAACAGCTTTTCGAAACTGGGCTGGTGATAATCATTTGTTTTGGTTTCAGCCCCCCCCCCCTCTCCCCACTTCATAAAAGCTTCATCTGCCTAACATAACGTAACAGAGATTCGGTGCAACTTTTGTTGTCATAATCATATAATATTTGCATTATTAGATGTGCATGAATGAAAAGATATGCTCCTCTGCTTTCATTTGATGTACAACTCAATGTTCATAATTCATGTCTGACCGAGTTAGAACAATAAAAGGGGTGCTTCCAAATTTTCACTTTGAGTGAGATTTTTTAGCTTTTTCTGCAATCTTTTGAAACAAATCAGAATCATAGCCTTAATATAACACTGTATAACCAGTCATATATTTTTTGGGTAAATGATGAAGTAATAATTGGTATGCCATATATTACATCAGGTAATGTCAATAAAACTTGTAACAGTGCTATATTGAATAGATAAACAATGTTTGTTTTCACAAAACTCGTCCAAAAGAATAGATCATGGGCTAACTACTTTAGACTTTGTAAGAGTTTGCTATTCGTTAACCTAGCTTTTTTTTAATGGGAACCAGTTTGGCTATATATATATATGTAAAGAGTGTATGGGGATTTGAGAATCTCAAAGTGAACAGATTAAAAACTGAAACTTTTTTAAATGACTGTAAGGGCTGCAACTCACAATTGACATCACTATCAAAAGCAAATGCATGAAATACACAAAAGAGGCATGCTAAATAATAGAAAACATCTTAGAATAAAAAAAACGTGACAGCTTGTCAATATACATGTACATAGACAAGCAAATTTTTATTGTTCTATATAGTTGTTAATGTTGAAGTGAAAATATATTCTAAGAAGCATCCAGTGCCCCATACACTGTTGCATGTGTACTGTGTAGTGGATATACCTGTACATGCATGTATAATAAGTCTATTGTAAGGCACATCCTATTGCTTGCTATTGTATATGCATGGGTCTTTGTGTAATAAAGGTGGCCTGGGCTATGTATGTAGGATATCCATTTAGCTGTTACAATGCACTTCCTGTCTCCCAGGGATTAGTCCAGTAGATGGTCCCATAGGAATCTCCCATAGGCCATGTACAAGACCCGGAAAAGTCTTTAAGTACAGGTTTTTTGGTTGTTCGTGTTCTATATGGGTATTTAAGAAAATTTAGGTTGGTTGCCAGCTTGGCAACGAGGGCAACTTTTTTAATTTGAATAATTAGAATAATGACCTAATTAGCATATTTTGTGTATTGGATATGTGGGTAATCGTAATTCAAGAACCCCAAAAATATGGATGAAACGACTTTTTAAGGGTATTTTACGACGAGAGATTCATTTGTGATATTATTTTTATCTTTTAAGTAGTGCTTTTGTCTTAAATGGCCTAATTAGCATAATGAGCTAATATGCATATTAGCCTATGCATTAGCCTATGGATTAATTATCAATATTTCTTATCTGGAAAGCCTGATATTGTGCAATTAATACAACATTGATAATGACTTTATTGAAGACATCCCATTAATTCATGAGATGATATGTTTTGTAGATATGATATGATTAGCATAATACGAACAATGGCCTAATTAGCATATCAATTGTAATATGGAATATGGGGTTAATCTTAATTAAAGAACCCTGGAAACGTGAATGAAACGACATTTAAGGGTATTTTACGACGAGGAATTCATATATGATATCAGTTTTATCTTTAAGTAATGGTTGTCTTTAAATGGCTAATTAGCATAATGAACTAGGCTAATATGCATATATGCTGTAATATTAGCCTAAGGAATTAATGTCATTGTTTATTTAGAAAGCCTGAATATTGTGTAATACGACATTGCAAATCACTTTTATTGAACATCCCATTAATTCATGATATGATATGTTATGTGGAAATAATATAATTAGCATTAAAGGGAAACAGTAACTTTCAAAACAAGAGCAATTAATCAGATGAATAAAATTTATTGCTCTAATAGTAAAAACCAACTACTTGAAATTTCAGATTCAAATGGAAGTCATTTACTACCACAAAACAGTTTGTAACAGCCAAACGCGAGTGAATTTTCAACCCTTTGCAGCAACACTCCAGCCCGCTCTAGTCGGGGACACGACAGGAAGTGGGGTGTCTTGAAAAGCACATGGCAATTTGTTTTCCACCCGGATGGTTTACTAATTTGAGTATTTGGACGAAATCTTGATATCTCGAAGTAAAGCAAGCAATTACTTGTAATTTTTGAAGAGATACCAGACTGACCTATAAGTTTTATAATTATGTTGCAAAATGCAGCTAAATCAAGAAATTTTTGATTTGCAATATCATTCCATGTTCTGCCTCCCTTAAAGAACAATGAACTGATTAGCATATCATTTGTAATATGGGTATTGGGCTAATCAAAGTAATATTATAATCTGGAAAGTAAATAAAAAGTCTTTTTAGATGCTACTCTACCAACGAGGAATTCATTTTATGACAATATTTTAGTACATGTAAGATTTGCTTTTGTTTTATTATTTACATATTCATCACAATGTAATTATTATGCTATATTTTATCCTATGTGATTTCAATTTCAGTATTTATCTAGAGAGCTTGAACACTGTGCAATGCAACATTGTATATTATCTGTACCCCCCCCTTCCAACATACACGCTAGATTCCCATTTTGGTAGGGAAGCCATATTCAGAAATTACCCCCTACAGGGGCCGCGGAGCGTTTTTGAAAGTGGAGAGGCTGAGCCAAAGTGGGGGGGGTGGGGGACGGGTGGGGGGGGCTGAACAGGCCAGAAATCACAAATATACGGTCATTTTTGATTTTGTACATGTTTGCTACAAAAAAAAAGTGGGGGCTGAAGCCCCCCCCCCGACCCCTCCGACGCGGCCCTGCTCTATTACAGCCTCTGTAAGGGAATCTGCATTTAAATTACCTCTCATTAGAGGCATTTGAAGAGGGAGGTAGTAAAATTACCCCTATTTCATAGCTTTTTGGACCACTTTCAGGACCCTAGTTCATGATTGTCCTAAAACTTTTTTTAAAAAGGTGAAATTGTGGTGATTTTTTAATTCTCTATTTTCGTTTAAATATGGTGCGAAAAACCTGTAATAGGGGGTAATTTTTATGCAGCTTCCCTTCTAAAGGCTGTAATATGGGGTTATTTGGACATTGCTCTACCTACCAAAAGGGGTACGTGTATGATTGACTCCTATATGGGCAGGGGGAGGGGGGCAAAATACAGATAATATGCTAATTTATTATTCGTTATTCTAATTATGCTATAACTATATTATAGGTAATTAAAAATGCAATATATTATCAGCCTGCTAATGATTTTAAGCGACTTACAATGTTGCATTACACAGTGTTCAAGCTCTCTAGATAAATAATGAAATTGAATCACATAGCATTAGCAATAAGCAATAATGCAAAAATTATCTCATTGTGATGAATATGCTAATTAAAAACAAAAGCAAATCTTACATGTACTAAAATATTGTCATAAATGAATTCCTTGTTGTAGAGTAGCATTAAAAAGACTTTTTATTTACTTTTCCAGATTATTTAATTCAGATTAGCCCCATATATCCCATATTACAAATGAAATGCTAATTAGGCCATTGTTCTTTAATGCTAATTATATTATTTCCACATAACATATCATCTCATGAATTAATGGGATGTCTTCAATAAAAGTGATTTGCAATGTCGTATTACACAATATTCAGGCTTTCTAAATAAAAAATGAACATTATTTCCATAGGCTAATTGGGCATAGGCTTGTAAGCATATTAGCTCATGCTAATTAGGCCATTTAAGACAAAACTGTTACTTAAAAGATAGAACTGATATCATATATGAATTCCTTGTCGTAAAATACCCTTAAAAAGTCGTTTCATTCACGTTTCCAGGGTTCTTTAAGATTAACCCCATATTCCATATTACAAATGATATGCTAATTAGGCCATTGTTCTTATTATGCTAATTATATTATATCTACAAAATATATCAACTCATAAAATAATGACATGTCTTCAATAAGAGCAATTTACAATGTTGTATTGCACAATATTCAGGCCTTCTAGAAAAAAAAACGAAAGAAGATAATTAATCCCATAGGCTAATATTAATGCATAGGCTAATATGCATATTAGCTCATTATGCTAATTAGGCCATTTAAAGACAAAAGCACTACTTAAAAGATAAAAATAATGTCATATATGAATTTCTCGTCCTAAAATACCCTTAAATAGTCGTTTCATCCATATTTTCGGGGTTCTTGAATTGTGAATTAGCTATATTCACTACACAAAATATGCTAATTACATGTAGGTCATTATTGTAATTATGCTAATAAAAAAAGTTGCCCAAGGTTGCCAAGCAGGCAACCAAGCTGAATTTTCTTATATACCCATCTAGAACACAAATCAACAAAAAAACCTTGTACTTAAACACTTTTCCGGGTCCCAAACATTTCTACTGGACTAGATAGTGACACCAGGCAGGGATGTGTTAGGAAGGATAGGAATGTACCCATTTAGTACTAGCTCGCTTTGTCCCCATGTACCAAGCCTCCGAGCTATTGTGGTTTAAACAGTTGTTTCAACAATGCCTTTCATGTGTTTCAACAATACAGACATCTTCAGTTTCTCGGAGAGAACAAGATAAAGTCAGATTCTAATTTGGCTTGTCCGGTTCTTAATGATGCATTAGTATGTTTTGTGGGCATAACGGGGATCAGCGAACAAAAATAACCATATTCGAGTAATAATAAAAGTTAATTATCTCGGATTCACGCAAGAACACGCATGAATTATTATACAAAATATGTTCATAACTATCTATCTGTCATAGTGAGTGAACTCTAAAATAGCGCAAATTAGCGAAAATGCTGAAATTAGTCAATTTTGTAAGTAGTTATAAAATTGTATTATGTCTGTTTTCACGATTCTTTTTATATTATGTTTGTATGAAAATATCACAAAGGCTTCTCTTTTGTTGTCCATAACTATTTTGAAATTTGTAAAAGAAATTGTTCCAAAACAATGCTTCTAGAGACCAAAATAGTAAATACTGTTTTATATCAAAACTTACAGACCCAGTATAGTATTGGGAAGATATCTGAAATGTATCTTTCATTATTTGCCTTAATACACCAGTTCGTAGTTAGCTCTGGAGCAAGTTTGGTCATTATGACCGTTGATTAATATATCATTTCAAAAGGAGATGTTACGTAATGTGCTTACCCGACATAGCAATTTGCGATATTCAACCTCTAATAAAGGAACCATCTCAAAACAGGTGACAAGAATAGTAGGCTATGGTCTGTGAACAATTGGGAAAGCTTCTATTGCATTGTTCATTGTAAACTAATTATTGTCGTTTGGCCCGTTGTCAAATACCAAACATGATTGAACACCTTGGGTAAATGATGAAGTAATAATTGGTATGCCATATATTACATCAGGTAATGTCAACAAAACTTGTAACAGTGCTATATTGAATAGATAAACAATGTTTGTTTTCACAAAACTCGTCCAAAAGAATAGATCATGGGCTAACTACTTTAGACTTTGTAAGAGTTTGCTATTCGTTAACCTGGCTTTTTTTTTTATGGGAACCAGTTTGGCTATATATATATATGTAAAGAGTGTATGGGGATTTGAGAATCTCAAAGTGAACAGATTAAAAACTGAAACTTTTTTAAATGACTGTAAGGGCTGCAACTCACAATTGACATCACTATCAAAAGCAAATGCATGAAATACACAAAAGAGGCATGCTAAATAATAGAAAACATCTTAGAATAAAAAAAACGTGACAGCTTGTCAATATACATGTACATAGACAAGCAAATTTTTATTGTTCTATATAGTTGTTAATGTTGAAGTGAAAATATATTCTAAGAAGCATCCAGTGCCCCATACACTGTTGCATGTGTACTGTGTAGTGGATATACCTGTACATGCATGTATAATAAGTCTATTGTAAGGCACATCCTATTGCTTGCTATTGTATATGCATGGGTCTTTGTGTAATAAAGGTGGCCTGACAAAAGAGTAAGAGGTACGCATTCAGGGATTAGTCCAGTAGAATGGTCCATAGGAATCTCTCCATAGGCCATGTACAAGACCCGGAAAAAGTCTTTAAGTACAACGGTTTTTGGTTGTATCTTTGTGTGCTATATGGGTATTTAAGAAAATTTAGGTTGGTTGCAGCGCTTGGCAACGTGGGCAACTTTTTTAATTTGAATAATTAGAATAATGTACCTAATTAGCATATTTGGTGTATTGGATATGTGGCTAATCGTAATTCAAGACCCCAAAAATATGGATGACGATTTATTAAGGGTATCTTTAACGACGAGAGATCTCATGTTGTGATATTATTTTTATCTTTTAAGTAGTGCTTTTGTCTTAATGCCTAAATCGTAATGCTACATAAATATAGCATATTAGCCTTATGCACTCTAAGCCTATGGGATTAATTATACATATTTCTTATCTGGAAAGCCTGAATATTGTGCAATTAATACAAACATTGAAATGACTTATTGAAGTACATCAACCAGGATATTCAGATTACATCATGAGATGATATGTTTGTTAGATAGATATAGATTAGCATAATACGAACAGTGGCCGCTAATTAGACATATCAATTTGTTTAATATGGAATATGGGCGATTAATCTAATTGATATTAGACCCTTGTGAAACGTGAATGATAGATCTGACATCTTATAGGGGTATTTACGAGTGCCGAGGATCTACATGATATTGCATTATCAGATATTATATTTATTTAAAGATGGTTTTGATGCTTAAATGGACCTAATTAGTCTATTACAGAACTAGGACTATATGCATATACGCTGTCATATTTAGCTCTTAAGGAATTAATTTGTTCATTGATTTAATTTAGAAGTGCGCTGAATATGTGTAATACGACATGTGCAAATCACTTGTTATGTTGGAGAGAACTCCCATTAATTCATGATAATGGGATATGTTATGCTGGAAATAATATATATAGCATTAAAGGAACAATGTAATCTAGATTAAGCAATCATTTGTAATATGAGGATATTCGGGCTATATCTAAAGAGTAATATAATAATCTGAAAAGTAATAAAAATCTTTTTTATGCTACTCTACAACGCCAGGAATTCATCTTAATGCAAATATTTAGTACATGTAGATTTGCTTTTGTTTTTATTATAACAATAATTCATCACCCACAATGCACCGATAATTTATGCATAAATTGTTTATCTATGTGATTCAATTTCAGTATTCTATCTTAGAGAAGCTTGAACACTCTGCAATGCAAGCAACAGATTGTTTTAGTTATTTATCTATAGGCGACTCGCCCGTTCTACACCCTTACACCAACATCACAGATAGAATTATCCCATGTTTGAGGTACAGATAGGAAAGACCATAAGTCAAAATTCCCCCCCCCATTCAGGGGCCGGGAGAGGAGTCGTTTTGAAAGTGGAGAGGACGGCCACAGTGGGGGGGGGAGAGAGGGTGCCAGAGGGGGGGAGAGGGGGGGGAGGGCAGGGGGGAGGAAGGGCTGAAACAGCCAAACAATATATATATTATCCGTTCATTTTTTGCAGTGCTTTTGTACATGGGCCTTGTCGTAACAAAACAAAATAGTGGGGGGCTGAAGGCACCACACCCCACCACCGGCTCGCGACGGACCCCACTGTC
>CALNVZ010003433.1:51167834-51179284 GCA_940671915.1 Paracentrotus lividus | reverse complement strand
GGATATGTTTCGTAGGAACTATCCATTTAGCTGTTAACATGCACTTCCTGTCTCCCAGGGATTAGTCCAGTAGATGGTCCATAGGAATCTCCCATAGGCCATGTACAAGACCCGGAAAAGTCTTTAAGTACAACGGTTTTTGGTTGATTCAGTGTTCTATATGGGTATTTAAGAAAATTTAGGTTGGTTGCACAGCTTGGCAACCGTGGGGCAACTTTTTTATTTGAATAATTAGAATAATGACCTAATTAGCATATTTGTGTATTGGATATGTGGCTAATCGTAATTCAAGACCCCAAAATATGGATGAAACGACTTTTTAGGGTATTTTAACGACGAGAGATTCATTTGTGATATTATTTTTATCTTTTGTAGTGCTTTTGTCTTAACTTGGCCTACATTAAGCATAATGCAGCTAATATGCATATTAGCTATTGCATAGCCTATGGGATTAATTATAATATTTCTTATCTGGAAAGCCTGAATATTGTTGCAATTAATACAACATTGAAATGATCTTTATTGAAGACATCCCATTAATTCATGAGATGATATGTTTTGTAGATTAGATATGATTAGCATAATACGAACAATGGCCTAATTAGCATATCAATTTGTAATTGGAATATGCGCGGTTAATCTTAATTAAAGAACCCTGGAAAGTGAATGAACGACATCTTAATGGGTATTTTACGACGAGGAATTCATGATATGATATCAGTTTTATCTTTAAGAAATGGTTTTGCTTAAATGGCCTAATTAGCATTAATGAACTAGGCTAATATGCATATATGCTGTATAATATTAGTCTAAGGAATTAATGTTCATTGTTTAATTTAGAAGCTGAATAATGTGTTAATACGACATTGCAAATCACTTTTATGTTGAAGACATCCCATTAATTCATGATATGATATGTTATGTGGAAATAAATATAATTAGCATTAAAGGAACAATGAATCTAGATTAAGCATATCATTTGTAATACTGAGGATATTGGGCTATTAAAAGTAATTAATAATCTGAAAAGTAAATAAAATCCTTTTTTAATGCTACTCTACAACGCAGGAATTCATTTAATGAACAATATTTAGTACATGTAGATTTGCTTTTGTTTTTATTTAACAATAATTCTCATCATCCAATGCACCGATAATTTTATGCAATAATTGCTTTATCTATGTGATTCAATTTCAGTATTCTATCTAGAGAAGTTGAAACTCTGCATGCAGCAACATTGTATATATCTTACCCCCCCCCCTTCCAACATACACGTTAAGAATTTCCATTTGGTACGGGAACCATTTTATCAAAATTTACCCCTACAGGCTATTACAGCCTCTATAAGGGAATAAAAAATTATCTCATTGTTATGAATATGCTAATTAAAAACAAAAGCAAATCTTACATGTACTAAAATAATGTCATAAATGAATTTCTCGTCCTAAAATACCCTTAAATAGTCGTTTCATCCATATTTTCGGGGTTCTTGAATTGTGAATTAGCTATATTCACTACACAAAATATGCTAATTAGGTCATTATTCTAATTATGCAAATAAAAAAAGTTGCCCAAGGTTGCCAAGCAGGCAACCAATCTGAATTTTCTTATATACCCATCTAGAACACAAATCAACAAAAAAACCTTGTACTTAAACACTTTTCCGGGTCCCAAACATTTCTACTGGACTAGATAGTGACACCAGGCAGGGATGTGTTAGGAAGGATAGGAATGTACCCATTTAGTACTAGCTCGCTTTGTCCCCATGTACCAAGCCTCAAAGCTATTGTGGTTTAAACAGTTGTTTCAACAATGCCTTTCATGTGTTTCAACAATACAGACATCTTCAGTTTCTCGGAGAGAACAAGATAAAGTCAGATTCTAATTTGGCTTGTCCGGTTCTTAATGATGCATTAGTACATGTATGTTTTGTGGGCATAACGGGGATCAGCGAACAAAAATAACCATATTCGAGTAATAATAAAAGTTAATTATCTCGGATTCACGCAAGAACACGCATGAATTATTATACAAAATATGTTCATAACTAACTCTAAAATAGCGCAAATTAGCGAAAATGCTGAAATTAGTCAATTTTGTAAGTAGTTATAAAATTGTATTATGTCTGTTTTCACGATTCTTTTTATATTATGTTTGTATGAAAATATCACAAAGGCTTCTCTTTTGTTGTCCATAACTATTTTGAAATTTGTAAAAGAAATTGTTCCAAAACAATGCTTCTAGAGACCAAAATAGTAAATACTGTTTTATATCAAAACTTAAAGACCCAGTATAGTATTGGGAAGATATCTGAAATTATCTTTCATTATTTGCCTTAATACACCAGTTCGTAGTTAGCTCTGGAGCAAGTTTGGTCACTATGACCGTTGATTAATATATCATTTCAAAAGGAGATGTTACGTAATGTGCTTACCCGACATAGCAATTTGCGATATTCAACCTCTAATAAAGGAACCATCTCAAAACAGGTGAAAAGAATAGTAGGCTATGGTCTGTGAACAATTGGGAAAGCTTCTATTGCATTGTTCATTGTAAACTAATTATTGTCGTTTGGCCCGTTGTCAAATACCAAACATGATTGAACACCTTGGTGTTCTTTTATAAATTGGATAACAAGCATATTCTAACGTAACTTATTAATGATGGTGCTTATGTCAGTGATTTAAAAACCAACAAGCTGGTTTGTCACTATGACCTTCATCTGCTCATGCGCAAATTGTAATTACGAACTGGCTTATTGTCAGATGATATAAAAGATTATATCCTCAAACTATTGTAATGTGTTGGATGGCAGATAAAAACCATTAATATGGGCGTATTTTACAGTCAACCTAAATTCTATTTCCTCTGGTCATTAAGTTTTTGATATAAAACAAGTTTATAGGCATGGAATCAGATGAAACCTTCAGTATAATACCCTCTTATATAGCTCCATAACATAAAGTAGCGAAATTTAATAAATAATTATTCAAAATGCCTATCTTAAGGAAAATAATAATCATTGCCGATAGAACATGTATATGAATTTCAGGTGGTGTGGGTAGGAATGGTAGACACGAGGTTGATAGTGGTGATGATTATGATGGTGTTCATTGTAGTAGGGGTGTTGGATGGTGGCACTTGTGGCAGGTGCAATGATTATGAATGATTGTGGTGACATGATTGGTAATGTAGCTTGAAGTAGGATAGTATTGAGAATCCATACAAGACAATGAAGATATACAGCATATACATATATTCATGTGTGTAGTGGTTGATGAGCACAAGTAATGTGTTGTGTAATAGTGCAGGTCACACTAGATGGTAACAACTCACAACCACTATGTTCCTATTATTATGTGATATTTGCACGCAGTTTCAATGTATAATCATGCCTCATTGGATCTGACTGTGTAGGATTTCATAATAATTATAGTAACTCAAAGACAGATATGGTTGATACATAGAACTCCAGCTTTTGAGATACTGTATGTTGTTCTGAATGCTACTAGTCTTTCCAAAAGGGTTATACATGAGACCTTGCAACAAGACTGTTACACAGTGACTGATGTATATATCCTACCCTGTTGTCAGCAGTCACCTTTGATTTTACAGCTTTGAAAAGCTAAAATCCAAATTCTTCCACGCTTGCAACTGTTTAGGCAGGCCCAAAACTTCAGGTTTGAACCCCCATCCCCCCCCAAACAATTCTTCACTATGCATGGGTATCAATGCCGATCAGGAATTCTTACTGTCAGGGAGGGGGGGGAGGGCACAGCTGGATGCCAACAAAGGATGTTCCCCCCCCCTGAGTGAACAGAAATCTTTGGAGACTCGACGACCATAGACTGCTTCCTCACTCTGGGTTCTTCAACAAATATTCAAGGAATCCTAGTGAAGGGGAACGCATAAGCATCTAGCCGTAACGTTGTGGGATGTCCTGCCTCCCGTGGGTCCACCGAGGGACGACGCCACCCTTCTCTTTTAACCCCTTCCAAACTGGGCGTACCTCAAATTGGTGGATTGAATGCTGGGGGCCGGAATGAGGCCAGCTACAAGTTGGTCTTAAATGGAGGGTTACACTTCGTAATTCCGAAGGTCAGTTATCCGAAGGTTCATTATATTCCGAATAGGTGTCGTCATTCCGAAACACGTAAAATGCCTATACCTCGATGTTCGTTTATCCGAAAATAAAAAAGGTTCGTTAATCCGAACATTTGTGGCGTTATTCCGAAAGGTTTGTTATTCCGAAGGTTCGTCATTACGAAAACGAAATAGGGTTCGTTTCTTCCGAAGGTTCGTCATTCCGAAAACGAAAAGGGTTCTGTCATGATTCCGAAGGTTCGTAATTCAAAACGAGAATAGGGTTCGTCATCCGAAGGTCGTCATTCCGAAAACAAATAGGGCTCGTCATTCCGAAGGTTCGTTAATCCGAAAATAAATCAAGTTTTGTAATTAGTCCAAAAGGTGTATATCATAATGTGGCGAAGCCGGGAAAACTTGAGGGCAGGCGTGTGGTGGGGGGGAAGGGTAATCACCTTTACTGTCAATTGTTTATGAGGGTGGAAAGGGTTGATTCGTATACACAGGGGCGTTTAAGAATTCTTTCAAAGGGTGATCACAGGCTTATGGGACTAGTTCATGCAAGAATCGCGCCCGACAATGTAAATTTTCGCTAGGGGGAGAGTATTGATCTGAAAAGACCACATTCTTGATTTAAATGTCGCCCCTGCTGCCGAAGCAATCGGAAGTGGGCGGAGTGTATATGATAGATAAGGACTGAGGAAATGGATGGGACAGGGGTGGCTTAGTTGAGGACCAGAAGATGAGGATTAACACTCTAAAAAAAAAAAAAAGGAGTTGTGAGGGGACTGATTCCTCTTTTTGGCTTGGGGAGCGGGGCAAAACTGCCGTCCTCAGCCAGCATAGCACTTTGAATTCAACTGAAATAGTCAAGAAATTTTTTAAAAAAATGACGGTTGTATCATGTTTATTCGTCGCTACTCACGAGTTTCACGCAAAGCGATCATCAGGTAAGTAGCTGTTTCCAACTAATGAAACATTAGTACACAAAATACACGTGTATCATCTTCCGCTGAGACTATTATTGCATAATATCCTATTTTTTTTTTTATTACAACACCGTTTTTATCACTAAAATAAGTTTATTTCGTTTCCGGAATGACAAACCTTCGGAATAACGAACCCTTTTTGGTTTTCGGAATGACGAACCTTCGGAGTAACGAACCTTATTTCGTTTTCGGAATGACGAACCCTATTTCGTTTTCGGAATGACGAACCTTCGGAATAACGAACCCTATTTCGTTTTCGGAATGACGAACCTTCGGAATAACGAACCTTCGGAATGACGAACCTTCGGAATAACGAAACTTCGGAATAAAGAACCTTCGGAATTACGAACCTTCGGAATGACGAACCTTCGGAATAACGAAACTTCGGAATAAAGAACCTTCGGAATTACGAACCTTCGGAAAAACGGGTGCTTACCGTTAAATGCATGGCGTCACAATAATGTTTTGCGTTTTCTGCTCGAGACGGTTCAATCCGAGATACTTTGAGAGAATTAACAGCATATCGGCTAATCCACAATCTTCTGTGATTTGAATTTTAATGAATAGACAAATAATCCCGATACAAAGGCCGCACGCAGTGGAGGGGGGGGGGCAGGGTTGCATGCCCCCCCCCTCAACATTTTCAGAGTTATTTTTTGTTAAGAGATGTAAAAAAAAAAAATGTATAAAAAGATGTATAAAAATGTCAGAAGTTGGGTAACGTTAATATATGATTTTCCTTCTTTGCTCGCTCCGTTCACTTGTAAACACCAATTCTATAATGGAGGAGGGGGTGGTTGAAAATGAATAGATAATCAATAGCAGTGAAATTCCATAAATCTCATTAGTGGAGTAAAAGTCGCTATAGAAACATAATATTATGTGAAAACAAATGCACAATGCTACTTAGACTATCAATATATTATTAAATTTAGAAGATATATCATGTAGTAATTGAAATACCGCTGCTGAGACATGAACATTAGATCCTGAGGAGCAATAGATGCAACTAAACTTACTGAAAAGACATTAAAGGAATGTTAACTATTTTGATATACTCATTCATGCATAACTATTCCATGTTTTACATGTATATGTACATGGATAAAGGTAATATAAACAGAAAGAATCATCTAGTATTTCATAATCATATAAAAATGTATATGTTTGAAGTGTTGCTTGTTTGCGCATCCCTAACCCTCGGCGCCACACTCTTTCACTTCGCTCCCTCACAGTATCTCACCCACCAAAGAGCCAATATTGCCCCCCCCCCCATGATAATGATTACATAACATTGCTCCTCAGCACACACTGTTGGTCTGGAGAGGTCGCAAGAGCGTTTACGCATTTTGTACACATTAACCCATAGATGACAGAGATTTCCCAATGGTCTAAATGAATCACTTTTTGATCCTCAAATTGGCAACAAATTTATTATTATTTCACTCCTGCAACCTTTAAAAAAATTAAATTTATATTTAATGACACAATACTGATAAAAATAACAAAATTCATCGAAAAAATTGGCAATTTGCACATGAAAAAAGCGATTATACATTTTTCTTTGCGTTGCCAATTTAGAGATTTCAATGATTATTTTCATTTAAACCGTTCTAATTCAAAAGCCGTTTAATGTACAGTCGTAGAAATAAATCCCTTTAGGTCAGTGATTTTTGCTCTTTCTGTTGATATGTTATTCATATTCCATGACATTGTAGTTTCCAAGATAATGCAAAAGCGTCACTAAAAGGAGACATTGTCCTTGATGGGTTAACCAAGATGCGGCTGCGCGTGAAAATCTTAAATGAAAAAGACAACAAAGAAAGAATGCAAATTAAAAGGATATAATTAAAAGAAAAAAAAAAATCATTAAAATGTCATTGAATCCAACTTATTTAAATTCAATTCAACGCTCATATTAACCCATCTACACCCAGAATTATTTTAGCCTTTGTAAATCATTAATTTATCCTTCAAATTACCAACATATTTTAAAAATTTTCTTCAGCAACTGTTTAAACAAATGTGTAATGCATAAAAAAATACATGGTGAAATTTGTACATTAAATTGCTGCTAATTTAATAATTCCTTGATTATTGGCAATTGCATTACAAGCGGTGAATTATGTATCATTAAAATTGTTGCCAATATAAGGATTTATTATTTATCTTTTTGTTCATGAGTACTAGTATTCACATTCACAATCACATACACAAGAATAACGAGATACAATTCGTATACTGAAATTGAAAATATTACATGTGAAAGCAACAATAATAATGTATAAAATCTAATAATTGCTTAAACAGAAGCATTTTAGAAACACGCAAGATTAAATCCCGTATTATTGTAGTCCCCGAAATTCATAACAAGGACAATTATTTAAGGTGTATTAATCCAGTAGTACTTGTTATAACTTAGCTGAATACAAAAATATACTACATTTTCGGGTCATTTCAATTTTGATTCGAAATTACTAATGCACGTTCTATGCACGTTCATGTGAAATACCATATGTGTAATAACAGCCACAGTTGATGAAATGTCTTTCTGCAGACGTCGGACATTAAGGGGCAAAGACTTCCTTGGGGTGGCTTTTGGCTATTTCTGTAAAAACTAAAGTTTTAAAGAATTTTGTTCTCATAAGTTGATGTATACATGGGCGGGATGCCAGACGTTCGTGAAATTTGACACCAAATACGCCTAATTTGCATACAAAGAGAAACATAAGAAATAAAAGAGGGAAGTCTCCTGGGAAAACGGTTCATGCAATCAATGTCAAACTTGTAAGTATTGTTCTTTATCCAAATATGCATAGTTTAGATGAAACAAATTTTTAGTACCTATTGTCAATTATTTTTAATAATTTTTTTTTAATAATTCATATCCGAGATTAGCTAATTATATATTCATGGACTAATTACATGAAAATGACTAAACTGTAATTACAAAACCACTCCATCTAATTTTTAGCACATATATCCATAAGCTTTCACACCAATTTTGGACTCTGTACAACCCTTCATTCTTTCAGTAGTTCATTAAAAAATCACATTTTGAGAAAACAAAGAAAATAAAAGACATTACATTTCAAACACGCATTTTTCAATCTCGTATGCACCAAGACCTGTATAAAATAAAGAAGAACACTTTCTTTTCCACAATATATACAAATAACTTTTATTTACAAATATACAAATATACAAAGCAAGATATTGAGAATTTAATTATTAAAATTGGATAAAATTTAATTGTTTAATGAATTACTATATATGATATGACTACGGATAGACCCCAGCTTGCCAGCGTTATTGTCTGTTAATGCAAGCCGGGGTCCATCTGAATACCCTGGCTGGCGAAAGGATTAGGCAGTAAAGAAGCTAGTGGAAAACTGACAGGTTCTGCATGAACCTGACTAGTTTTGTATAAACAAAAATAATAATGATGATGATGGGTGCATTTATAGTAAATTAAAATTAATTAAAAATCAAAATTGTAAAAATATGTTTAAAAACGGTGAAATATTTACAAACAATATATACATACTTTTAATATATCACTATAACGAATATGTACAACAGGAATAAAATAAATTAACAATATATATAACATTTCATACAGAAATGACATTTAAAATAAACAATTAAAATAATTACATAGCACAGAAAATAAACCAATTGAGAACCGTACCGCGGCAAAATATTGAAGAGCATGGTGCCGCCGCATTTGGGGGTTGTACTGTTCTCAAGGGGTTAAAAGCCACCTGCCAAATACACCTCCCCCTCTATTTCCTCAAGTGCTTCTTCCCTTTCCTTATTTGCCTTTCTCCTATTTATCCTTAGTTTCTTAGCAGCATCCTCACTTTTTTTTAAATATTTTTTTTGTATAATTATCTTTTTGCCGTGTGGATTGGATGGCTTGAGCTCCCATTGTGATATTGAGCTTACTAAATAATCTGTTGCGACCATTGACTGCGCCACAGTTGAACGCTAGAACTGCAAGATTGACTGCAGTGCGAACACCACGTGGACCCCTCCACAGGTGTTTGGGACACCTTTTCCAGATGAGAGCATTGAAGCTCTCATTTTGGTTTTGGGTCTTGCCTGGGAGGCACCTCTCAAGGAGGCTTGGATCACTAAGTCGCTTGAATATAGGCACAAGTTCGTCCAAGAACACAGGGTGAAGGTGAAATCGGTTGTACTTCAATGTGCCTTTATTTTTGTACTCACACCATCCATCATCGGGGCAATATTGGTGACGTATGCTGTTATCAGACATATTGACTGAATGATACAGCACAGCCAATATTGCCCTTTGCATTTTTTCTACAGACCTAACCCTAATTTCATCATTACCTAGTGCATCCCTATTACAGTTATCCCTTATTGCCATTCTATAATATTTACAAAACCTCCCAATTGAACCTGTATCTGATGTCCCTGTTAATCTATTCTTCCCCCTCCCTACCCCCTTTTTATCAGCTAACTTTACCCCTGATTTACTCTTACGATACTTATCTAGTGCATTATACATTCTCTTACCTACATGACCGATACATTCCTTTTTTTCAACAGTATGCCCCACCCCATATATATCTTTTACCCTATTATACGATTTACAATCCCCGTCACTTACCATATACTTGTACCTTAGTTTTAGTTCAGTAGGGGCTCTTTTCCACAGTTTTTCTGCTGCCTCTACTTCCATCTTCCCACTACTTCCCTCATGTGCCCCTAAACAAAGTTCCTCATGCCCAGCCCACCATGTCTTGTATTCATCCCCATCTTTATCCCAGCTTTCCTTAGCCCTACATTCACTACATACCTTAGAAAATACCTCCTTATCTATTACCTCCCCTGTATCTAAAGAAATAACCACCCCCACCCCATGCTTCGACACGTGACCTCTTCTGTGCCATGTACCATCATATGTTACGGGGACATCAACGACATCGTCCTTTCCTATGGATGGGTCTTTGTCCCTCGCCACTGTCCTCAGCCTCTCTGCAGCTTCCTTCATCTGCTCCTCTGCACTCTGAAAATAAAAATTAAAAAAAGAGAGAAATATAACCATGAATAAGTAAAAACAATGATAGAGCTAATACTCAGCTAAATTTATTTCAAAATTTATGTCTTTAAAGAATACATGTAATAAATGATGTAAATGTGTAGAGGGGGAAGAAAGAAGTTTACAAACCTTGACTAATGCTTTATGGATCATCTTCATGTGTTTCTGGAAGCTGCTTCCACCAACAGGCACTGGCGCGTCCAGAATTGACATGAAGTCAGCCAGTGCCTGACGTCCCATTCCAACCTCAGCAGCTGCAAGTGTCGCTCTCCGATTGATCTCGTAGCAGGTCCCCGACTTCTTGGATGCATTGGGGGAGGTTTGAAATGGGCTCTCTTTATTGCACACAGAACACTTCAAAATGATGCAAGAGGAGAGCCCATTTCTCTGCGTGGCATCCTCCAGAGTGATGATGTGACCTGATAAACAAAATGAAGAAAACAAACCCCAATAAATAGATGCACAGCAATCATCTAGGGGCCTAGGCCTACCAAAATATTATTTGTCTAAATTCCCATTGTCACAATTATAAATTATTGATCAAAACTAAAACTGTTTATATTTTGCACAGTATCCTTGTTGTACATGTAGATTTCTCCCTGATTCATCTGCACAAGCAAAATTTGTCTTGGGCTTGCACTCTCATTTCACTCAGCAATAAAAACTAAAATTAGTCAAAAAGCAACCACCAAATAATGATATATTTTCAGCTTATGCACCAGTTCTCCTATCTTATCAAGTTTATATATATTAAATAAATAATTTAGAAGAGAGAAAACAATCTTTCCTTACCTCCTTCGCAAACATGGGCAGTACTAAGAGCTTCAGTAAGCTGAGAGCCACTGATGATGTAAAATCCTTGCAACTGCTGACGCGAAAACTTTTGGATGGGACTGGCTTCAGAAAATGAGTCATTCATTCAAACTCAGCTTCCTCTCAGATGCAGTTTGAGGTAGTTCCTCCACATTTGATTCCTCTTCTTTCCTTCTTTTCACCACATGATAAGGTGTACCTTTGAAACCTCTATTTTTTAAATGTATTTTCGTCCCACTCGAGGCATTTTGATCGATTTCGGTGATAGAGTCAGTGAGGTTGCTATGACAAGTTATTGGGCTACTTTTGGCGACCAATAAGCCAGCGACCAATAAGGGGGTTATTATAGTGTCTACAAATACGCCAATAAAAAAGGAAATTTTTTTTTTTCCCAAATCTTGTTAACATTATTGTAGAGGTAAGTAAATCATTATCTGAAACTCTGTGAGATTATGATTATCTTAAAGTATTAAAACCAAAGTTAAAATAGGGATATT
>CALNVZ010003433.1:51157059-51167809 GCA_940671915.1 Paracentrotus lividus | reverse complement strand
TCCAAATTCTTCACGCTGTGCAACATGTTTAGGCAAGGGCCCCAAACTTCAGTTGTATTGAACCCCCATCCCCCCCCAACAATTCTTCACTATGCATGCCGGTATCAATGCCGTAATCAGGGAATCTTACTGTCAGGGAGACAGGGGGGTGAGCACAGCGGATTGCCTAACAAAGGATGTCCCCCCCCTCCCCCCCCCCTGGAGGAACAGAAATCTTTGGAGACTCGAGACCATAGACTGCCTTCCTCACTCTGGGCTTCTTGCAACAAATATTCAAGGAATCCATAGGAAGGGAACGCATAAGCATCATCTAGCCGTAACGTTGTATTGGGATGTCCTGGCCTCCCTTATGGTTCCCATCCGGAGGGACGACGACCACCTTCTTTCCCTTCTTTTTAACCCCTTCCCTTCCCCTTCTTCTTAAACTGGGCGTATACAAACATTGGTGAGTGAATGCGGAGGGCACATTTGTTGTGAATTGAGGCCAGCACCAAGTTGGTCTTAATATGAGAGGGTTTACACTTCGTAATTCCGACAGGTCGAGTTTATCCTGAAGGTTCATTATATTCCGAATAGGTGCGTCATTTCCGAAACAGCGATAAAATTGCCACTATCCTCGATGTATCGTTTTCCGAAAAATAAAAAAAAAAGCGTTCGTTAATACCGAACATTTGTGTACGTGGGCGTTATTCCGAAAGGTTGTTATTCCGAGTTCGTCATCTGCCGAATAACGAAATAGGGTTCGTTTTTCCGATAGGCCGACTCCATTCCGAAAACGAAAAGGGGTTCTGTCTATTGTATTCCGAGGGTTCGTAATTGCAAAACGAAGAATTAGGGTTCGTCAATCCGAAGGTCGTCATCATTCCGAAAACGACAACAATAGGGGGCCATCAGTCATTCCGGAAGGTATCGTTTTAATACCAAGATAAAATAAATCAAGTTTGTTGTAATTAGTCCAAATAGTGACTGTAATAATCACATAATTGTGGCGAAAAGCCCGGGAAAACTTAAGAGAGGGGCAGCGGCGGTAGTGGCCGTGTTGGCGAGGGAAGGAGAATAATCACCTTACTGTCAATTTGTTTCTAATCGAGGGTGGAAAGGGTTGATTTCGTATACAACAGCGCGCGCTTGTTTTAAGAATTCTTTCTCATAAGGGTGATTCCAGGCTTATGGGAACTAGTTCATGGCAAGAATCGGCGCGCCGAGTGTATCTAACTGTAAATTTTCAGCTAGGGGGCAGCAGTATTGATCTGAAAAGGATCCAACATTCTTGATTTAAATGTCGCCCTGCTGCCGAAGCAATCGGAAGTGGGCGGAGTGTATATGATAGATAAGGACTGAGGAAATGGATGGGACAGGGGTGGCTTAGTTGAGGACCAGAAGATGAGGATTAACACTCTAAAAAAAAAAAAAAGGAGTTGTGAGGGGACTGATTCCTCTTCTTTTGGCTTGGGGAGCCGCAAGACCGGAGTGGCAACTAACTGCCTTCCTCACCAGGCCAAACACTTTTGAATTCAATGCTGAAATAGTCCAAAAAATTTTTTTAAAAAATAATGACGGTGCCGTGTATCATGTTTATCGTCATGCTACTCTCTACGAGATTCTACGCCAAACTGAATACATCAGGTAAGTCAAAGTAGAACTGTTTCAACTAATGAAAAACATTAGTACAGCCAGAATTACACGTGTGTCTAGAAGTATCATCTTCCGCTGAACTTATTGCACTAATATCCTATTTTTTTATTTATACAACACCGTTTGATCACTAAATAAAGTATTTCGTTTCCGAATATAATGACAAAACACTTAACGGAATTAACGAACCCACTTTTTGTGTTTTCGGCATAATAAAAAGACAATTATTATTATCAACTATAAAATACACAACTCAAATGGACGAAACCTTTCGGGGAACGATATAAAGTATATAACGAACCTTATTTCTTTTCGGAAAATAATGTACCGAATCCATATTTCGTTTCGGCAAACGACGAACGCTTCGGCAAAAAATAACGACACCCTATTTTGCGTCTTTTCGGCAATGGCTACGAAACACTTCGGAAAATAACGACTACCTTACGCGATATGTACTACGAACCCTTCACGGAAGAATTAACGAAAACTATGGGAAATAAGAACCTTCGAATATACGAACTCTTTCGGAAATTGACGTAACCTTCGGGAATAACGCTAAAACTCGGACAATAAAAAGAACCTTCGGAATTTCCACCGAACCTTTGGCGGAAAAAACGAGAATGACGCGGGTTAACACATAAGCACGGTGCCTTTCACCGTTAATTAAAGCATTTAAGGCGTCTACCTAATAATGTTTTTGCGAATTTCTGCATCGAGGACGGAAAATTTATATTTCAATCACCGGAGATACTTGAAGAGACACTATAGGATCACCATAAACAAATTGAACCAGCATATCTCGCTAATCTTCCAATCTACTGCTGATTTGGAATTTTAAATGAATAGACAAATAATCCAACAGATACAAAAAAGAGGAATCCGGCACGCAGTGGTACAAAGGGGGGCCTCCCAGGTTTGCCATGCCCCCCCTCTCAACATTTTTCAGGTTATTTTTTGTTAAGAGACTGTAAGAAAAACAAACTAAAAATTGTAGTAAAAAGATGTAATAAAAAATCGTCAGAAGTTTGGGGTACACCTGTTAATAATATTAGATTATTTTATCCTTCTCAGTAGCTCGCTCCGTTCACTTGTAAACAACCAATCTATAATGGCAGGATAACAGTAGAGGGTGAGTATGAAAATGAATAGATAATCAATAGCAGGAATCCAATAAATTCTCATATCACAATCTATTTAGTGGGAGTAGTAAAAAGTTCGCATTTATCCTTACAGACATGTAATAATTATGTATGAAAACAAATGTCACAAAATCAGCTACTATAGGACCATTCAACAATATATTTAATCTAAATTTAGAAGAGAAGATATAATCAAGTAGTAATTGAAATTAACTACGCTGCTGTGAGTACGGCACAATATGAACATTAATCCTGAAGGTCAGCTAATAGATGCAACGTACTTACTGAAAAGACCCATTAAAAGGAATGTTTAACCTATGCCCTTTGATATACCATTCATGCTAACTATTGCCAGTCTTTACATGTAAATATGTACCATGAAATAACCGTATGTCAATATAAACAGATAAGAATTCATCTAGCTACTATTCATACATCATATAAAAATGTATATGTTTGATGTGATTGTCTTGTTCTTAACTTGCGCATCCCTAGAAACCCTCCGCCGCCTAACATCTCTTAACTTTCGCTTCAACCTCACAGTATTCTCACCCCACCAAAGATGCCAATTTTTCTGCCTGGCCCCCCCCCCAATGATATATGATTACATCAACATTTGCTCAACTCAGCCACAACTACTGTTGGTCTGGTGAAGAGATTAACGTCGCTGAACCCACAACGACGCGTTACGATTCTGTTCACCATTAACCCATAAGATGACAGAATTTGCCCAGATGGTTCTAAATATGAATCACTTTTTTGATCCTCAAAGTTGCAAACTACAAATTCTTATTATTATTTTCACTCCTGCAACCTTAAAAAAATTATAAAACTTTAATTTAATGACACAAATACTGATAAAAATACAACAAAATTACATCATGAAAAAAAAATTAGGCAAATTTGCATCTAATAGAAAACGCAAGCAGATTATACATTTTTCTGTTGCGTTGCCAATTTAAGTAGATAATTCAATGATTTATTATTCATTTAAAACCGTTCTAATTCAAAAGCCGGTTTTTTTTAATGTACAGTTCGTAGAAAATAATCCTATTAGGTCAGTGATTTTTGGCTTCTCGCCTGTTGATTATGTTATTCATATTCACATAACAATTGATGTTATCCAGATAATGCAAAAAAGCGTCACTAAAAGGGAGACATTTTGCTGTTGTGGTCGCTTATACCCAAGATTAATGGCGCTGCGCTGTGAAATCTAAAACATGAGAAAAAGACAACAAGAGAAGATGCAATATAAGTAATAATTAAAAAGGAAAAAAAAAAAATCATTTAAAATGTCCAGTTGAAATCCAACTTATTTAAATTCAATTTCAACGCTCATATAAACCCATCTACACCAGAATTATTTTAGCCTTTGTAAATCATTAATTTATCTTCAACATTACCAACTATTTTAAAAATTTCTTTCAGCAACTGTTTTAAACTAAATTGTAAGGCATAAAAAAAAATTACATGGTAAATTGTACATGATAACATTATAATTGCTGTAAATTTTAATATATCCTTGATATTATGGCAATTGGCATTACAAGCCGTGATATTTGTATCATATAAATTTGTGCCAAATTATAAGGAATAAATTATTTATCTTTAATTTGTTATCATTAAGAGTACTAGTATTCACAATTCACAATCACATACACAAGAATAACGAATACAATTCGTATAACTGAAATTAGAAAATATTAATGTGAAATTAAGAACAAATAATAAGTATAAATCTAATAATTGCTTAAACAGAGAAGCATTTTAGAAACACGCTAAGATTAAATCCCGTATATTGTAGTCCCCGAAATTCATAACAAGGACAATTTATTTAAGTGTATTAATCCAGTAGTACTGTTTATAACTTAGCTGAATACAAAAGTATAACTACATTTTCGGGTCATTTCCAAATTTTGATATTCGAAATTACTAATGCACGTTCTATGCACGTTCATGTGTAAATACCATATGTGTAATAACAGCCACAGTGATGAAATGTCTTTCTGCAGAGTCGGACACATAGGAAGGCAAGACTTCTTGGGGTGGCTTTTTGGCTATTCTGTAAAAACTAAAGATTTTAAAGAATTTTGTTCCTCATAAGTTGATGGTATACATGGGCGGGATGCCAGACGTTCGTGAATATGACACCAAATACGCCTAATTTGCATACAAAGAAAACATAAGAAATAAAGAGGGAAGTCTCCTGGGAAAACGGTTCATGCAATCAATGTCAAACTTTGAAGTTTGTCTTTATCCAAATATGCATAGTTTTAGTGAAACAAATTTTTTTAGTACCTATTGTCAATTATTTTAATATTTATTTTTTAATAATTCATATTCCGAGATTAAGCTAATTATATATTCATGGACTAATTACATGAAAATGACTAAACTGTAATTACACAAACCTACTCCATCAATCTTTTTTTAGCACATATATCCAATAAGCTTCACACCAATTTTGGACTCTGTACAACCCTTCATTATTCTTTCAGTAGTTCATTAAAAAATCACATTTTTTGAAAAAACACAAGAAAATAAAGACATTACATTTTCAACACGCATTTTTCAATCTCGTATGCACCAAAGACCTGTATAAAATAAAGAAGAACACTTTTTTCCACAATAATATAGCAAATAATCTTTATTACAATATACAAAATACAAAGCAAGATATAGAGAAATATTAATTATTAAAATTGGATTAAAATTTAATTGTTTAATGAATTACTATAATATATATGACTACGGATAGACCCCAGCTGCCAGCGTTATTGTCTGTTAATGCAAGCCGGGCGGTCCATCTGAATACCCTGGCTGGCGAAGGATTAGGCAGTAGTAAAGAAGCTAGTGGAAAACTGACAGTTCTGCATGAACCTGACTAGTCTTTGTATAAACAAAAAAATTAATGAATGATGATGGGTGCATTTATAGTAAATTAAAATTAATTAAAAATCAAAAATGTAAAAATATGTTTAAAAACGGTGAAATATTTACAAACAATATATACATATCTTTTTAATATATCACTATAACGAATATGTACAACAGGAATAATAAATTAAACAATATATATAACATTTCATACAGAAATGACATTTAAAATAAACAATTAAAATAATTACATAGCACAGAAAATAAACCAATTGAGAACCGATACCGCCGGCAAAATATTGAAGAGCATGGTGCCCCGCATTTGGGGGTTGTACTGTTCTCAAGGGGTTTAAAAGCCACCTGCAAATACACCTCTCCCCTCTATTTCCTCAAGTGCTTCTTCCCTTTCCTTATTTGCCTTTCTCCTAATTTATCCTTAGTTTTTTAGCAGCATCCTCACCCTTTTTTTTAAATATTTTTTTGTATAATTATCTTTTTGCCGTGTGGATTGGATGGCTGAGCTCCCATTGTGTGATATTGAGCTTTACTAAAATAATCTGTTGCGACCATTGACTGCCGCCACAGATTTGAACGCTGACGTAGAACTGCAAGATTGACTGCAGTGCGAACACCACGTGGACCCCTCCACAGGTGTTGGACACCTTTTCCAGATGAGAGCATTGAAGCTCTCATTTTGGTTTTTGGGTCTTGCCTGGGGAGCACCTCTCAAGGAGGCTTGGATCACTAAGTCGCTGAATATAGGCACAAGTTCGTCCAAGAACACACAGGGTGAAGGTGGAAACTCGGTTGTACTCAATGTGCCTTATATTTTGTACTCACACCATTCCAATCATCGGGGCAATATTGGGACGTAGCTGTTATCAGACAATTGACTGAATGATACAGCACAGCCAAATATTGCCCTTTGCATTTTTTCTACAGACCTAACCCTAATTTCATCATTACCTAGTGCATCCCTATTTACAGTTATCCCTTATTGCCATTCTATAAATAATTTACAAACCTCCCAATGATACCTGTATCATGATTCCTGTTAATCTATTCTTCCTCCTCCGCCTACTCCCCCCTTTTTATCAGCTAACTTTACCCCTGTATTTACTCTTACGATACTTATCTAGTGCTTATACATTCTCTTACCTACATGACCGATACATTCCTTTTTTCAACAGTATTGCCCCACCCAATATATCTTTTACCCTATTATACGAATTTACAATCCCGTCACTTACCACTATACTTATGTACCTTAGTTTTAGTTCAGGTAGGGCTCTTTTCCACAGTTTTTTCTGCTGCCTCTACTTCCATCTTTCCCACTACTTCCCTCATGTGCCCCTAAACAAAGTTCCTCATGCCCAGCCCACCAATGTCTTGTATTCATCCCCATCTATTTATCCAGCTTTCCTAGCCCTACATTCCATACATACCTTAGAAAAATACCTCCTTATCTATTACCTCCCCTGTATCTAAAGAAATAACCCACCCCCACCCCAATGCTTCGACACCGTGACCTTCATGTGCCATGTACCATCATATGTTACGGGGACTTCAACGACATCGTCCTTTCCTATGGTAGGAGTCTTTGTCCCTCGCCACTGTCCTCAGCCTCTCTGCAGCTTCCTTCATCTGCTCCTCTGCACTCTGAAATAAAAAATTTTAAAAAAAGAGAAATATATAACAATGAATAAAGTAAAAACAATGATAGAGCTAATACTCAGCTAAATTATTTTTCAAAATTTATGTCTTTATAAGAATACATGTAATAAATGATGTAATGTGTAGTAGAGGGGAAGAAGAAGAAGTTTACAAACCTTGACTAATGCTTTATGGATCATTTCATTGTGTTTTCTGAAGCTGCTTCCACCAACAGGCACTGGCGCGGTCCAGAATTGACATGAAGTCAGCCAGTGCCTGACGTCCCATTCCAACCTCAGCAGCTGCAAGTGTCGCTCTCGATTGATCTCGTACAGTCCCCGACTTCTTGGATGCAATTGGGGGAGGTTTTGAAAATGGGCTCTCTTTATTGCACACAGAAACACTTCAAAATGATGCAAGAGGAGAGCCCCATTTCTCTGCGTGGCATCCTCCAGAGTGATGATGATGTGACCTGATAAACAAAATGAAGAAAACAAACCCCCAATAAATAGAATGCACAAGCAATTCATCTAGGGGCCTAGGCCTACCAAAATATTATTTGTCTAAATTCCCATTGTCACAATTATAAATTATTGATCCAAAAACTTAAAATGTTATATATTTTGCACAGTATCCTTGTTGTACATGTAGATTTCTCCCTGATTCATCTGCACAAGCAATAATTTGTCTTGGCTTGCACTCTCATTTCACTCAGCAATAAAAAAAACTAAAATTAGTCAAAATAAAGCAACCACCAAATAATGATATATTTCAGCTTATGCACCAGTTCTCCATATCTTATCAAGTTATATATTATTAAAATAAATAATTTAGAAGAGAGAAAACAATCTTTCCTTACCTCCTTCGCAAACATGGGCAGTACTAAGAGCTTCAGTAAGCTGAGAGCCACGATGATGTAAAATCCTTGCAACTGCTGACGCGAAAACTTTTGGATGCGACTGGCTTCAGGAAAATGAGTCATTCATTCAAACTCAGCTTCCTCTCAGATGCAGTTTGAGGTAGTTCCTCCACATTTGATTCCTCTTCTTTCCCTCTTTTCACCACCTGATAAGTGTACCTTTGAAACCTCTATTTTTTAAATGTATTTTCGTCCCGACTCGAGGGCATTTTGATCGATTCGGTGATAGAGTCAGTATGTAGAGTCTGCTATTGACAAGTTATTGGGCTACTTTTGGCGACCAATAATAAGCCAGCGACCAATATAAAGGTGTATATATAGTGTCTACAAATACGCCAATAAAAAAGGAATATTTTTTTCCCAATCTTGGTATAACATTATGTTAGATGGTACAGTAAATCATTATCTGAAAACTCTGTGAGATTATGATATTTCAAAGTATTAAAACCAACGCTAAATATAAAATAGGGATACTTGTAATGGCTGAATTAAGGGTTTTAAATATTGTACGATCAAAATAAATAAAAATACCGAACTACATGTACATTACGGAATTTACCGAGTTGGTGATAATACTCTTTTAAATCGTTGGCGCTTAAAAACTATCGTATTACAACTTTAAATAAATAATGACATACATGAGGTTAAAAGCTGAAGAGTTGTTCTTTACTCTCATACTAGGTCACATGTCGGAACTTCATGTTGGATCTATACTTCAAATGAAAGGTCAGGCCTCAAACATCAATAATAACGCTTATTATTACCGCACCCATTACGCGAATGTACACAACCGAATATGATCATAATACTTTTTAAAGTTGGCCATTTTAAAAACATACGTATGACACTTTAAAACTAAATAATGACATAACATGAAGGTAAAAGCTGAAGAGTTGTTCTTTACTCTCATATAAGTCACATGTCGGAACTTCATGTGGGATCTTATTGCTATCAAATAAAAATATCAGGCCTTTCAACAGCAAAATACTGACCACCTTCTGATGCACAGCTATTACTGAGAATACTATTTCAGATTTATGCGTTCAAAACACTATTTTAAAAAGTTTGACGCCTTGCTTTAAAAAAACGATATCGTATGACACATTTAAACAAATAAATAAATGACATTACATTGATAAGAAAGCTTGAGAGTCGTGTTCTAATACCTTCTCATTAGTCCACTATGTACGAAATACTTCTATGTTGGGATCTTATTGTAATTCAAATAAAATTCCAGGCATCAACTTATATAAATAACGTGTTTGACACTATAAATACTAAATATATGCAATTAGCAATGAGAGTAAATAAAGCATATGAATGTTCTTACTCTAATCTCAATATAGTGTCCACATTGTCGGAAACTTCAATGCTTGTAGATTCTTATTATTTATAAATAAAATTCAGCCATCAAACAGCAAAAATGACCCCGTCCTGTTTGCAACCGCATACCGGCGAATCATGACTCCGAATATGATCATAATACTTTTTTAAAAGCTTGTTCGCTCAACCAACTATCGTATGACACTTTTATACTAAATTTAATGACATACATGAAGGTAAAAAGCTGATCAAGATTGTTCTACTCTCATAATAGGCACTGCGGAACTTCTATGTGTTGGCTGACATCTTATTGTTTAAATAAAATTCAGGCCTCAAACAGCAAAAATGACCCCTTCTGTGCACCGCATTACGGCGAATGTACCCGAATATGATCATAATACTTGTTAAAAGTTGGCGCTTTAAAAACTATCGTATGACACTTTAACTAAATAATGACATACATGAGGTAAAAGCTGAAGAGTTGTTCTTAACTCTCATATAAGTCACATGTCGGAACTTCATGTTGGGATCTTACTGTTTCAAATGAAAGTCAGGCCTCAAACAGCAAAAATGACCCCTTCTGTGCACCGCATTACGAATATGGTCAAAACACTTTTTAAAAGTTGGCGCTTTAAAAACTATCGTATGACACTTTAACTAAATTATGACATACATGAGGTAAAAGATGAAGAATTGTTCTTTACTCTCATATAAGTCACATGTCGGAACTTCATGTTGGGATTTTATTGTTTCACATTAAAGTCAGGCCTCAAACAGGCAAAATGACCTCTTTTACGCTCCGCATTACGAGAATATATCAGATTATGGTCAAAACACTTTTTAAAAGTTGGCGCTTTAAAAACTATCGTATGACACTTTAACTAAATAATGACATACATGAGGTAAAAGCTGAAGAGTTGTTCTTTACTCTCATATAGGTCACATGTCGGAACTTCATGTTGGGATCTTACTGTTTCAAATAAAAGTCAGGCCTCAAACAGCAATAATAACGCTATTTACGTACCGCATTACGGGAATATACCCGAAGATGATCATAATACTTTTTAAAATTAATGTTTGCATATATTACAATATGAATGTTAATTTTACGTTTTTAAAGTGTCATACGATAGTTTTCAAAGCGCCAACATTTAAAAAAAGTATTATGATCATATTCGGGTACATTCGCCGTAATGCGGTGCGT
>CALNVZ010003433.1:51122986-51148234 GCA_940671915.1 Paracentrotus lividus | reverse complement strand
TGTAGAGGAGATTTTACTGATCAAGATACATGTTTCAGATTTTCTGTTGCAATTAGTGTGAGGTTGAGCCATATATTGACTGTACTATTATTGCTGTTTGAGGATTGACTTTCATTTGGAACAGTATAGATCCCAACATCAAGTTCCGACATGTGACCTATATGAGAGTAAAGAACAACTCTTCAGCTTTTACCTCATGTAGGCCTATGTCATTATTTAGTTAAAGTGTCATACGATAGTTTTTAAAGCGCCAACATTTAAAAAAGTATTATGATCATATTCGGGTACATTCGCCGTAATGCGGTGCGTAAATAGCGTTATTATTGCTGTTTGAGGCCTGATTTTCATGTGAAACAATAAGGCCCCAACATGAAGTTCCGACATGTGACCTATATGAGAGCAAAGAAAAACCCTTCAGCTTCTGCCTAATGTATATTATCATTTAATTAAAATGTCATACCATAGTTTTCATAGCGCCTATACATCGTTAGGTATTATTGCAAATTTCGGTTATTGGCCAATATACCGGCTAAAAACTACTTGATTAGACTTTATTCAACAACAAAAAAATGCATTCAGTTTTTGAAAACTCAATCGCTAGCGATCTGAATTTTGTCCTTCATTTAAGCGCCAAAATATGCATTTTCCATAGTATGTTATACTTTAATATTCTTTTGGCATTTTCAAAGACACCGTATACCGTTTTCTATTGTTCTCCGCCGTAGCAGACGCCGGAAGTCTTATTGGTCGCTGGACCGGAAGTCTTATTGGTCGCTAGATTCAAGGTGCGATGTATGGAACTATAAATGTTTGGCCATAGATGGCAATGATACAATGATACAATGATACAATGATATTTTATTTCTTGAAACGGCCCCTCATGGGGGCATGGAAGAAATACAATCAAAATCATACAAGTTGTAAATGGCAATATTTGGCATAAACGTATAATAATATAGAAAAGAAAAATGAATAAGAAAGAAAAAAAAAAGTAGTAGTAGAGGAGTTGAAGAGGGAGAAGATGAGGAGAGTAAAAAAGAAGAAGAACAGAGAAAGAGTACATCGAAAAATTACATACAAAAAATAAAAAATAAACTAACTTGTTTACTGACATTATCACTAACTTACTTGTGCTAAACAGCAATATGCAACATGAAAAACATTAAAATCTTGACATAAAGATTTTACAAAAACGTGAAAGATCTTTCAACTTTTTGGTTTTCTTAGTGTTGAATAACATAATCATTTTTTGAACATTAGGTCTTTTTCTATAGTGTAACCGAATGAAACGTTTTCGAAAATCATCAAAAGCAGAACATTTGAACAAATAATGAAATTCATCACCTTGATCTTGGATATCACATAAGGTACAATATTGAAGGGATTGATCAGGCAGATAACGACCATTAGCCACAGGTAATCTATGGTTTCCACAGCGAAACTTACAAAGAGAAGCTCTATCTACGAAATCCAACTTTATCAGATATGATTCAAAAGAACTAACTTGCTTAAATATTCTATAATTCGTACACAATCTATTTCTATTCATCTCATCACACCAATTTTGTTTTGCCATGTCATCCAATCTCAGGCCAATTGATGATTTAATCCAATCAACATTTACAATAATATTATTATATAATAATATGGCAGTAGACCCTCTCTAGCCCATTGAAGTTGAGTGCTTCAGACAGAGCAAATTTTCCCCTTTAGGTTGATATCTCATAAGTCAAAATTGAAGGAAAATTATAGAATTCACAGATTTTTAAAGAATTTAATGAAATAAGCGATTCTGAGGAACACGGAAGGTCATTATGAGACAAGATATGGGCCTCTTTGATTATCATTTTGAGATATTTCTAGTGCATATTTTTACTTGAAATTTTGAAAAGATATTTTTGAAAGACTTTAGAATGATATTCTAAAAAAAAAAAAAAAAAAAAAGTAAAAAATGTCCATTATGTACTATGTGTACCCCCTTAAAGTTTATGAAGAGTGCATTGATTTTAAATCTGACAATACACAAACAGGGCATAAGAGAAAACATAGAAGAATAGCTACTGTATGGTGTTTTTACTTCAATTCCTTATGAATAATGACAATTCATATCCCTTTCATATAATCATGGCTAATTACATTAAAAACTCATTCATGTATGACTGTATATAACTTTCGTAGTTAAATTCAAAGCTCTGTTATATGTAACTCTATTTGCTACAATCCTGCCTTGTATTCTCGAGCATGCAGTTAAATCTAGCATCTTTTTCAAATTGCCAATGCAAATTGTCCTCGGGGATATGATTATTTATTTATTTTTGCTAGTAAGTTATGATAAATGTGCAAAGTACATGTACGTGTTTAACATTCCACAATGTTTGATCACATTCTTGATTCTTAACATTACTATATAACTTTTGTGTGAAGTATCTTAATGTAGATACATGTAGATTCATGAGCATGGCCTTGAAATCCATCTACAATACCTCTTATCAACAGGTGTCGTATAGGTATTAAAAAGGAATAATACTTAAGAATGTGTATGCATCTGTGATCAAAAGAAATGCAAGTGTTAAATATCGCTTGAAGCCTGAACATGAGAAAAGATTTATGCATGTAAGATGTTTAATATATAAGCAATGTCTTTTTTGTTATTAAAAAAAAAAAGAATTCGAACGGTTACTTGTATGCCTTGTCAATCAGTGAAAAGTGTGTGGAGTTTTTTGTTTTTCTTGCCGACATGTATTATAACTCTGTAACTGTATATACATAGAAAACTTCTTTATTTTGTTCAAAAAAGTTTGTAATGCGAAAAAAATATAAAGACAAAAAACTGAACATGAAAACCTGATATCACTATTATTTTTTTCAGTTGTGTGAGATATGAATGATAAAAGATTTCTGCATGAGATGTGAATATATGTGACTGTTTTGGATGAGAAGTGAATTGAGTTGAAGTAGGCCATACAATGCTGATTGATCAGAATGATCAATATACAAATATACTAGTAGGGCCTAATAGAAGTAAGAGTCAATGAAGAAAAAAAAGAGAAAAAAAGTAAAAGTCAATGCAAAACATTTATTTTAGATTCCTATAAGATTTAAAGAAATAAAACAATGCAAACAATGAAATATAAATGAAATATGACAAAAGTTAATTAAACGCAAAGGGCGCTAATCAACTAATTCAATAAATTCCACGTGGAAAAATAGGATATCAATTAAGACAATATGAATATAAATATATTTATTGTGCATACAATACCAGTCTGATTATTATTATACTAATGTATTACATTGATGTAACGCAAAAGGATGAGAAAGTAAAACATTAGACCTAAACAAAATAATAAGCAGGAATAGAAGGCAAAAGAACAAATGACAATTACACAGCTGTAAATTGTTGATCTAGGCTAAATTCCATCACAAAATCTAATATGTAAGACTATAAAATTATATTAAATTGTGAGTTTATTGCTGGATATTTTGCTTATTATATATCACAAATTAATGTCGTTAAGTTAGCTAATGGTCATATTTTTCACTAGTAAAAAGTCGGATTATAGATGACAATTTTTAAAGTAGAATTAGCAGAAAGCAAATATATTTTCGATGTTTTTTTCATCAACATTATGTGTAGAGAGTTCGTTCAACTCTGGTCGGATGTGCCAGCCAATTAGAGAGCTTCTTGAATCTAGCGACCAATAAGACTTCTGGTCTAGCGACCTATAAGACTTCCGGCGTCTGCTGCGCGGGGCGAACAATATAATTTGGGGCTAAGGTGTCTTCAAAATTACCTACAAAATATTAAAGCGGAGAGTGATGATTTCCTATATTATAAGTTTGGTAAAATACTGAGTTTATTCATGAACATAAGAAATATAAATGAAGTATTATGTTTTATGACTGACCTCTCTTGATTTCAACTACAATTTGAAATCAAATAAGGGATCAAACCGGTATACGTATATCGTATACGTCCGATTTACGTACCGCAATGAACATGATAAACTGAAAATGAACAAAATTCTTTTAAAATGTCGAGGCTTTTAAAAGTACCGTATGACACTTTAACTAAATAATGACTTGTATGAGGTTAAAGCTAACGAGTTGTTCTTTATCCTCATATAAGTCACAATCCGAAACTTTTTGTTTGGATCTTGTTGTTTTAAATTTAAATTAGAGCTCAAATCGGTGTATTTTCATATTTACGCGACGCATTGAACAGAATATATCGAAAATGAACAAAATGCTTTTAATATGTCGATGCTTTTAATATTACCGTATGACACTTTAACTAAATAATGAATTCTATGAGGTTAAAGCTAATGAATTGTTCTTCATCCTCATATAAGTCACATTCCGAAAAAAATTGTTTGGATCTTGTTGTTTCAAATTGAAATCAGAGCTCAAACCGGTATAGTTGTATATTTACGCACCATAATGAACAGAATATACCGCAAATGAACAAATTACCGGATGACACTTTGACTAAATAATGACTTGTATGAGATTAAAGCTATAATGAATTGTTGTTTCGAATTGAAATTAGAGCTCATACCGGTCTATTTTGGTGTTCACGCACCTCATTGAACGGAATATGAAAATGAACAAACTACTTTTATAATGTCGAAGCTTTTAAGAGTAGGGTATTACACTTTAACTAAATAATAATGACTTGTATGAGGTTAAAGATAAGGAGTGGTAATTATAGGTCACATTCCGAAACTTTTTGTTTTGATCTTGTTGTTTCGAATACAATAAAACAATAAATATGCTCCAGTATTCTCGGATATTGAATCCAACCATTTTGACAAACAAAACAATACAATTTAAACATATTAGTATATTAATATGTGGCATCGCCCTGTGAAACAAGCTTGTAAAAATGATCAAACTTAGCACTTGTATCCTCATTTATTAGTAATTCTACTGAATCTAAATAAGATGTAACCAGGGCCCTGCTGGGAACGATTTATTCATGGGGGGGGGGGGGGGGGGGGGGGGGGTAGTGAGATACATGTACACCGGGTGTCACCAAAAAAGCGGAACGGTCGATTTTTAGAACTTGCTCTATTCAAACAGTTTGTTTTCTCACTTTACTCGATAGAGCATCTTCTATTCTTTAAAATAACACCAGGAACATCAATTTTGGTTGAAAAACTTTTTATTTTTTGACTAATCTCTTATGCACTGTCATTTTGGGCTGGCTTTTTCATTACTTTGTCATTGGCAGGTGAACTTCCAAATAACGGATCTGTCGATTGTTTTAGGATTTGTTTCTATTCAACAAATAATATTTCTCCCATAATATTTAGAGAATGTGTTATCCATTACAATGACACCAAAATTGTCAAATTTGATTGGAAACTTTTTATTTTATGAGTAATTTCTTGTGGACTGTAGTTTTTGTAGTTTGCAATTTAGTTTATTATCTTGCCAAAACTGTGGAAATCGGGCGAATGCAGAAAATTACAGTGCATAAGACATTACTTTGAATTGAATTGAATTGAATTGGTTTATTTTATCGCGGCCAACATGGCCAAAGGCCGAATTACAAAAAAATTTTACAAGATAAAAACACAAGATAACGTATACAATATAAAATACATGTGCATATATACATGTAAGAGGCGATATTGTACCAAATTATATGATTACCGACAATTCAAAGATATAGTCATAGAGTATTAACATAAACATAAACAAATAAACAAGAAAAGATAACAATATAGATTACATGTAGGCTAAAAGTATTGATACGATTTTGCTAGGTTCGGCTTATTTGGAAATTAAGGGATTAAACAAAATGTTTACGTTTATACAAGTGTAAATTACAGATAATGAAAATGGAATTTATAAACAGATTATATAAAAGTTAAGTTTGAGGTAAATGTCTTTAAAGTAATAAAGTAATTATTGTTCTCCTGTTCTAGTTTATAAACTTCAAAGATAAACATATAGAAATTAAGGATTTAATCATGTGCATACAATAAGAGAAATATGAGTGTATAGTAGTCAAACATCATTTCAGTTAATTGTAAATACAATTAAAATAAAAAGTTCCCAACCAAATCGAAGGATTTTGGGTCATGATGATCGGAAAAGGTTGTCCTATCCAATATATGAAAAATGAATAACTATTAAATAGAGCAATGTCATGAAAATTGACTTTAAAAACCGTTCCGCTTTTTCTGGGACACGCGGCAGATATTATTATGTAGACAATTGTTATTATAGACCGGGTAAAATACAGACACAAAAAATATATTTGCCGCTTAAGTCATGCAGACAAAAATATATCATTGCCCATTTTTGACATTATCGCAATATTTATTTTTTTAAAGGCTGTTGCTGATTATGTCGATTCGATTCATCTTGTTCATTTGCGAGCGAGAGCTTCAAATTACCTATAATAATTGCATGATTGTTTCAGAGAGTAAAATCTATATAGCGATTAATTTGATTATAGTTTGTATTCAAATCATAAATAACCTTTCAATAATGTGAAGATTCATTGTGAAACGTCAAGAGTCTAGACATATTATAACGAGCGGGCCCCAATTTTTGCATTTCTTGTCAACAGTAATGTTTGTGAGTGAAAAACACTTGTCAACACTTGCTGGTAAATTACATATCAGTCGATGCTACATCTCTTTCTATTCGTAGCACTCATAATATGGCCTTCATCGGGAGACAAGAAACTTAGGAGATTTCATAAAATTATTACGAGCGAGCGAAGCGAGCGCGCTAAATTTTCGCATTTTTAGTCAAAAACATGCATTTCTGGCAAACAGTTTGTTAGTAAATCACTCACATATCAGTCTATGCTACATGTATTTATATTAAAAACTCTCATTATGATGGCCTTCATCAGGAGAAACTTAAGGAATTTTATGAAATTATTACGTGTGAGCAAAGCGAGCGAGCCGAAATTTTTGCATTTTGAGTAAAAAACATGCAATCCTTGTCAACAGTTTGTTAGTAAATTACATATCGGTCGATGCTTCATGTTTTCCTATTCGTAGCATTCATAATATAGCCTTCGTTAGGAAACTCGAAAGAATTTCATGAAATTATTACGAGCGAGCCTAAATTTTCACGCTTTCCGTCCACGCGTGGGCACGTCTTAAACTTAAGCCTTTTGTGGGATAGTAAGGTAAAGCTCCTGAACTTGAGGGTCCGGGAAAATCTTTAGAAATCTACTCATTTAATATTGAAGATAACCGTCCTTGCATTACATTTAGCAAACCTATAGGCTACATAGCCTTTACACACAATTATGCGTCAGCTGCATCTTTATGATAGTGGGGACGAGGGATCGGAGCTCTTGAGGTTTAGGGCATTTGGCGGAATAAAGGGACAAATTCTCCGGCGGGGTTTTTCGAGCCGAGCTCCCTGGTGCTCTTGAAATGAAGTAAATTTTAAACCTAGAAAATGGCCGTTCTTTGATGAAAAATTTTCCCCTTTCTTTTCATTCACCTTCAGGGCCTATCCCGTTCCATGTTCCCGTCTTTCCCCATATTTCTTCCTATTCTTCCTATCCCATTACTCATGTTGTCTTCATTCTCTCAAGTTTCTCTTTTTCTTCCTTTTCTTAAGCTTCCCTTAATTCCTCTTCTTTCCTTTCTTCCCTATTTTCCCTTTCCTTTCTTTCTTCCTCTTTTCTAGGGGGTGCGGAGCACCCCCTGATTTTTTCTGGGGTGCTGCAGCACCCCAGCTTCTCATGGCCATGGATATAACGAGGGAATCTCGTCATGACACTTTGAATTAGAAACACGTTAGTCTTCCTGCGGAATCCTGCCCCACTCACAAATCGAAATGTGTCGCCCCAAACAATGATATATATTTTATTACATATATTGTTCACTGTTGGATTGCAGGAAAATATTATTGTCCATGACAGTGGCGGCGGAACGTTTTGAAAGTTGGAGGGGGGGCGAGAGCAGTGTGTACCACCGCCAGGGGGGGGGGGGACTCTTGGGGGGGGGTGGGGGGTGTCATTTCAAATTTTTGCCCCAGCCGGGGGGTCTCGGTGAACATTTTTGTGATGTATCCCCCCCCCACCCCCAAAAAAATTGTATGGGTAAAAGTAGTGGGAGGGGGCCAGACCAAAACTCCATAGACTAAGTGTATAACGCCAAGAAAGTGGGGGCGGCCCTCCGACCCCCTCCCCGCTTCCGCCGCCCATGATGTACTTTTACTATAATATTATAATTCGAATTGGCATTGTTATAGGATCCCTTGAAGTTGAGGCATGTTAGTAACCTTTCCCACTAAATAGCCCTCATGCATCCTTCCACTGCAATGTCTTAGATGCTCTTGTCTATCAAATAATTAATCAAAATTAATGATTTAGTACAAATGCATTCACCAGGGCGCTACTGCGTATCGTCACTTAAGCCTACCTGCTATTGACATAAAATAAAAACAAACAAAGACAACAAAAAAATACACACAAAATAAAAATTTGCAATAATTATGAAAATATAATCTTATGTTAAAAATGTATACATTATTACAATAATACTTTTGTGGTTTCAAATTCCATTGTCGTGCGCCTGATAGAGTGTCGTTGGGGCGGCGCGGATGTCGTTGATATGCGCCAATGCGCAATACGCGGCGCAGGCGGCATTCTGCCGGGCGCACTGAGTTGCTCTGGCGGCGTACGCGACGATGTAATATTTCTATTATTCAGATACATTGTCCACAATATATCAACATATATTATTATACTGAGATGATCTGAGTCGTGTAATTGGCTGGTAATAAAAATATGGGGGTCTTATATTATTATTACTTTACTCAAAACGCATTTTGATCTCTGATGTATTATATTGTTTGCTTCTTTTTCTATTGCATACCTAGCTTACCGTCTCATGTTTCAACTTAATTCTGCATTTTTCATTTTATCTTTCTTATTTAAATCTAACTTGTACACACAAGCACTTGGAAAAAATGCCTTCATCCGTGATGCACGTCGCGAAAATATAACTCCGGAACTTAACTGTAAAACTTTTTTCATGAAAATGGTCTTAAAATATACGCAAGATGTGAATTTGAAAGAACTTTGTATGAATTATCGTTGAAAAATGTCGAGGGGGTGGGGTGAATCAATCTTTTTAGGGTTAAAGGCAGATTATATCCGCCATTCTTCTTCAATTTTCAAGTTTCAAATTTATTTCATCATTGACATTGAATGCAAACAGAAGGATCATAATCAAAATCATAACATAAAGTAATAATAATAACAAAATATAACAGACTGGTAGCAAACATCATCAAAATAGATCATAGTAATTACAATACGTTATGCATTATTATATGTATTTTGCGTTTTATTTTACATGAATAAAAGTATTATACACAAACATTTCAATTTAATACTCGAATTATTATACCTAATACTAGTAATTTGTTATAAAAGATAATTACTTTTGTATTCCACCAGCTATAAGTTTTTTATCATTTTTTTTTTGTGCTTGAGCTACGATGATTGATTTCCATGGTATAGTATGTTCTTCTCTTTTCATACATGTTATAATACTTTTTATACAAATTTTATAAAAATCGTTTTCCTTGGGTTTCATTATATACAGACATTTTCCCCTATCGCTAAATTTCAGAAAGTCCGGTATCATTTCTGTGAGGTCATTATTCCGCTAGATTGAGTTATGGAATGGTATTCGTCTTCCATATCTGTTTTGAATGGGGGCACAATGTTTCCTCCGACCCTCCACCCCTCTTGATTACCGCACAAGCAATTAAATAATTTAAATTACAAGCCCTGCTTCCTAGGTTTCCTCCACTTAACAGCCTACGTAATTATTTTGTACTTGACATAATGACATAATGAAAATACGTGCAAGCTTTTTTGGGGGAAATCATTAGTCCGCAACATCGCTAGCCGAGTAAAAAATATATATATATCGAAAAGGAAATGATCGAGCAGGTCAATAATAAAGTTTGAATAGTGAATCCTTATCTCGCAGATGAAATGTGATGCATGCATTTTAACCATGGAACTGTAATATACTTTACATAGTTCATGGAGGGACATAAAAAGCGTTATATTCACACACAAAAAAATAAAGGAAAGCCTGCAAAACAACTTATTTTATAATAAAGCAATTAATGTTTAATAGCTTGATAAAATATTTCAAAACAATTCTAGTAGTCATTTTATGATCTCAAGGAAATTACTTTACTCAATGAGCTATCAATAATGCTATACGTAAAAGTTGAACATCTTTTGGACGATCAAAACGTCCGACTATTGTGGCAGGTCCATGGTGTACTCATAAAGCACCTGCAATATATCATTTAATTCCGAGGCCCGTACTGCAAGTAAAACAGCCGTTTTGCCTATATTTGTACACAGCAGTTCCTACGAACATGGACCTGACAAAACGGCTGCTTTTCACTGCCGTAAGGGCCCCAGATTGATTTGTGACAGGGGCAAAATCAATATCACAATTTTTTTTGACGTAGAGGGCGTTATCATGTTTTCAGTCGAAGTGCGTATGTTCTGGCGGCACTGTGTAAACACATTTTTTGTATACACAGTGAAATTGGGGGACCGGCACTTAAACAACGATTTCTTAATGTAGGTTTGAATATTATCATGTGATACTAATGATAACATCTCCTCAACACATATGGTCAAAACTGAGCAGCACAAATATTAACAACCATTAAGAATGAGGGAGAAAATTAGATTTGTTACCTCTGCAAAGGGGGGACCGGTTTTTCGGTCCCCCATTTGCAAACGGTCCCCCGATTGCAGTGTGTGTTCGTGCAATGGTCCCCCAATTACACGAAAGACACAAGCACACCCACACCCTCAACAAACATACCCACACAAGCACACATACACACCCTCACTCACACTCTTAAACAGTTGTTAAGAAATTACTACGGCTCCCAGAAATTCAGTGATTGTCTTGGTAAACAAAACATCAATGCCTAATCAGAAAAGGGGAAATGTTATTGTGAATTATGTACTGTGTTTTTGTGCGCGTGTGTAATGATGTGCGTGTGTGTATGTGAGGGAGGATGTGTGTTTGTGTGTGTGTGTGGGGGGGGTTGTATGTAGGTGTTTGTGGTGAGGGTGTGGGTGTGTAATATGTTGTTTGTATATAGTGTAAATGAGGAAATGCATTCTCAGTTTGTTATTCTTCATCCAGCCTCTTGTCGCAAGTGACTTTGCTGTCTTCTGAAGATTGTCTGTTATTCAGTCATTCGTGCAAAGATCCAAATGAAAAGATCACTACCTTTACTGAACAGCGCGCAGAGAGACAAATTCTGATAGTACAGTTGTATTATATATTTGTGTTAATGATGCGTTGTGTGGACAAAAATATTGGTCAAATAAAAATTTTCATGTAAATGATATAATATAGCCTAATCATATTGTGTGGGGAAGGGAGGGGCCAAGGGTGTGTATAATTATCCCGGGATGAGTTATGTATCTTTGGTACTATTGTTCCTGAATTATAAGCGTACATTTTATCATACCGTCACTTTTTAATATTAATAACTAAGCATTCCCATGATCGAGACGTAAGCTTGTATTGATCTATACCCGATCTACGTTGAACTGTACGTATAGTATGATAACAAAGCCCTTCTGTGCATCGGGAATTTAGCTTCCTGACATTTATCAAAAATTAATGTTTCATCAACAAAGAAGATGAAGAATGAGGAGGAGGAGGAGAGGCAGAATAATACAAATAATTTTCTTTTTACAATAAATTATGTATGATTGAAATTGCGAACCATTTCATCAATATCGAATAAACAGAAAGCAATGAGTTCATTTACCTATATTCTTCTTATTCTAGGGACTAAGTTAAATGAAAGCAATCGTTGTGTAAAACATGTTTATACAATTTAGGGATTTGCTAAATTATCTTATCTATCTGTAACCCAGACTTATCTTATAATTCGTTTGTATTGTTTTTCTCTTGCAGGACGTTCAATCTCATATTGTCAGCGGTATTATACAAGTCAACCTGGTAAGGATCGTATGTAGGGTACATGCAGGTAATATGGGCCAGCAGGTAATATGGGCCACCTGAAGCAAATAATGTCGTGACCGTCCACCGGTGACCGGTGTGAGCACCATAATGTTGTTCATATGAACTGTATACGAAAATATATCGTCGTGAGAGCATCTGATGCCGAAAACTTCTCTGAGAAAATTGCTGAAAACCAACAAGGTAGGTAAAACTTACGGCATTTTTTTACCCTGATGTAAAATTTGATATTTCACAGAATGTGATGGTGAAAGAGTGTTTGAGGGGGTAACCTCAATTGTTTTGTATATTTAGCAAGGTTATAGTTTCATTTTGATCATACTAGCGTGTACAGGTCAATTTGTTTTAGTGAAGGGGTGCAATGTGGCATTGAATGCATGCCTGACACAGCAACATTAGTGCAGGTAATATGGGACATCCAAAATGGTGGAAATGATTCTGGTACATAGTATTGGGATGAGGCATCAATCTCTTTGCTACGATTTTTTGGGGTATATTCACAGTATATAATTAATATAAATAAATTATTGTAGGCCTATATTGACTTGTATAATGAAAATAATATTTAAATAATATTTAAAAAAGAAATAATATACAAAATACATAACATTAAAATATATAGTCAAATGATTTACTGAAGGGTCTTATAATTTCGAATTATATCTTAAAGTTAATGATTTTCAACATTTTAAGCAAATTCCAGACATGGTAGAGTCATTGTAGTTTTTAAAACATACATTAAATACATGTGCCCATATTACCTGCACATGCAGGTAATATGGGCACTTTGGTAATGACGTCAACTTTGAATATTGCAGACAGGGGGGTTGGTGATAATTGGTTTTCTTCACAATAAAAGTATGAGCAGTAGTTATTGATTCATATAAACAAAGATTAGACTGTGTGTCATTTCGTAATTTTATGCAAATTAGGCAAATGAGCTTAGGGTGCCCAAATTACCTGCATGTACCCTATAAGTATGCTAAGTATGGTAAGATACATCGGTGTTACTATCCAGCCGATAAATTGCGCCCCTATGATCGAGCAAACTGGACTGTAACACCGATACCGTCCCCTCTCCCACCATGCCCACAACAAAATCTTGCATTGTCCAAACTACGTCATTTCTTTTTTGAGTTTTGAAAGGCTGGTCAATGCATCCATATTAATATTGAAATTTACATCTAACCACCGATTTTTCATGCTCAATAAAATTAATATAGGTTTTCCCGGTCAAGTTAAAAACATACTATCTCCGATTAATTTTACATTTCTTACAAGCACTTTCGTCCGAAATGTGATCGCGATTAAAAATCTAAACGTTAATTAAATTTACCGATAGCTCCGCCCCACGAGGTATCGTTTAAATTGAATGAACACAAACGAATTCGATTGAAATAAGTTTAAACTTGACGGGGGAAACCCATATCTAAATTCAATGTATCCTTATCAAGCCTTACGTTGCCCCTTATGAAAATAAAAACATATAAAAGTGAGAATATGACATTTTGATTATTCTCACACCTGTAGCAATGGCACGACTATCGGCTGACATGGAATTCTAATGAATACGACGGCTTAACGGGAATATTTCTGGATCACCATCTCATATGGATGCCTCCATTGATGTTACATAATCCGTAAGTAGTAATTCAATTAGGGGGACAATTGCTTCTGTCTTGTCGACATTTAGAGAAAAACTATCCCGGAAGACTGCCCTTGCTAGACCCTGGGTGGGCAGTATTCCTGGGGTAATTGTAGGCCTACTGGAATCAATTCTGGGATGTCCGGATACGCCTATCGACATGGGTTTAAAGTCAGTTCGATATCAGTTTTGGCAATTGCGCTCAAGTGTTCTGCAGTTCCAAAACTGGCTCTTTATCAAATTCCATCGGTCAATAACCTAACATAGACCTAATAAGCCAGCAATAAATATTGTATGTTTTCTCTCTTCCATCAGAGCACGACAGAACATTTACGATATATTCGACAGTCCACTGGCACGGCCCATGGTCAGCGATGATGGTATGGTCCAGGTCTCTGTTCCAGTCAGGTTCGAGACCACGTGTCCTCTCAAAACACAGAACTACCCCTTCGATAATCAAACCTGTCAACTAGTCTTCCGTCCTCCCATTGCACCAATCAGAACCTTTCATGTTGGTCACGTGACGGTCACTGAATGCAGCACCATCACGAACGCAGATTGGGAGCTCACAGATGTGACTGCGATGGTTGACTTGATGCGCGATCAAAGGACGACGAATTTATACGCGCAGTTGAACATTGAGATGTCAATGCGAAGTATATCACGATTCGAGATTACCAACATAGTCGTTTCATCATCCGTCATCAGCGTCCTTGCGTTACTCGTTTTCCTCGTTCCAATCGAGAGTGGTGAAAAGCTAACAACATCAGCGATTCTTTTCCTCACCGTTATCGTCTTCCAGATATTTACTGTGGATGTTTTACCGATCAAGAGCAGTAGTAACATGCCGCCCGTCGTGTGCTTCACTTATATGAACTTCGCCGTTGCCTGTGGCGCTATATTGAGTGCTATAACATCTCTCAGACTCCGAGAACGCAAAACGCGCATCAAGAGCGCGTTCTGGAGACGGTTCTGGTTCCATTACGTTGCGCGCGTCGCCTGGTTATCGGACAAGGTTCAGGATCGAGCTACTCTCGGATCAGATGATGAGGAAGAAGGCGCCAAGATGAATTGGCTTGAGATGACTAAAGACAATGGAAGTACAGAAGGAGAGAAAGAGAATGGTGACGAGAATATCCATCCTACCATTAGCATGCATTCAGGGGATGGCAATCAGATACAAGTAGGTACAACCAGGTGCAGATCGGGGGAGACTTACTGTATTAAAATTGATATAAGTATAATTTGATCCCCACAACTGACCGCCCCACCTTCTCCCCGATAGACCGCAACCGGGTATAAAAGTAACATTATGATTCTATAAACGGCTTTTCCCCCTCTTCATATGCAGCTCGAATATTTTCATGCATGGTGATCCCTACATGTGCATGCTTTCAGTAGATCGTTACATTGAAATTGCTTGTTTTTGGATTCCACTCCATTGAAAAGTTTAAAAAGCTCCATGAAAATCAATAACCTGCTGATTAAATACCTTTACTTTTATTTTGAAAAAAAAATTGATTTAATTATGTTCCATTCTCTTTCCGGCCATGTTCACCCTTTCTATTTTTTATTTTTTATTTTTTTCATTTTATTATCTAGGCATCGACTGAGATGGAAATCATATCAAAATCAATTAATCGCATTCTCTTGAGTAAATTCATCGCATCTCAGCTGGCTTTCTGGGGGTATTGGATGGCAGCACAGGAATAGTTTTCATAGTGAGGTACCTGTCGGATTCGACGTTCAAAGGACCTGAGGGAAGAACAGTGGGGCCTAATATAGGTTATCCGCCAAAATCATAAATTTTAATACTTACTATGTATTATTAATTTGTATTTATATGATATACAGGCCCTATTGTTGTTTTATACGAAAACAAAAACAAGCAAACAAAGAATGAAATCAGCATGTATGGTATAGTCATCCTGTCTCTGTAAAATATAGGCAAGGGTACCCCTGATATAGACTGAGAGATCTGCCTGTGTTAATAATGATTCGTGAAGCAGTCGGGATTCGGCGGACCAGACGGTAGTCTCCATGGAGCATATTCCGCGTGACTTAAAACTATTTATCGGTCAACCCCTGATGTAGCCTCCATCCTAGTCGTGCAAATCAGTTACAACATGTTAACAGAATGTACTGAAAGATGTCTGGCATAGCATATTTTTATTTTGTGTCAAGTGGATTTGTATGAAAGCATGAGCTGCTTGCTATCATAATGGTAATGGTTACACGATTCTCGGTATTAAATTTGTATATTTTTATTATTTAGTTGAAATTTAGAAGGGAATATTAAACAATAATTGTCTTAGATAATCTAAATGAAACCTAAATACTAGATTGAATGATAATTAAAAAAAATTCAAGCATATAGATATATATTTTCTCACGTAGTGAACGCTATCTTAGGTCAATTTTGTCTGCACGCGTACGTATGTGACTACCTGACTGGATGATTCGGTGAATGCGTTGCTAGGCTTTGTTGAGTAATAGACGAGAAAGTTTCTCTTTTGAATTGGCAAACTCTGCGACCGTATGCTATTAAATGTGTATGCTATTAAATTTGTTTTGTACTATCAATAACAGTAATAACCTTTAAAAAAATCTTTAGTGACAGATGAATGATCAGGAAATGATCTAGAAATATGATGTACATGCGTTAAATTTCATAACTATTGATAACATACAGAAAGCTTTTTATTTGAAATCATACGGCTTTTAATACTTATATATTCTATGAAACAATTTGACAAAATAACAAAAATTGAATAAAATTAATGAACATAATTTAACATTGATATAAACACTGCTTTATTTTGACAAGAGGAATATTATGCTGTAAGAGAGCAAAATTGTGTCTTTGTAATACATTTACGTTAATAAGTATCCTACATAGGACACATTAATGACTCATCGCGAAACACAAGAACAAATAATTTAAATAAAACTTTATACTTCGATGAGGCACCAGTCAAAAATTATACGTCCGTATTGACCGGAATGATCTCCTTTTAACCATGGTCACAAGAGGTCATGTATCCTTTTTAAAATACATAGGAGGACAGCAGCAGGGGTCAGACGGCTACCAACTCCTGCAATTTCCGGCTGCGTTTGGAAATATGCACCTCACTTCGTTTGACGCAAGGATCTTCTGCGATATCTAAAGGGCCTGTCCCACAGGTGGCGATCGTTGTGGCGACAACCTGATAATTTCATAATTATAAGGATTAATCTTCAAAAAGGCGATTATATACATACACTGTTGCTCATAAAGGTTGGATATTGTTTTGTGTGATCCAGCGACATCTGTTTGCTCCGGGTTAGATTTCTTGAAATTGTTTTGTCCCTACTTTCACTTTTCTGGACCCTGGCTATACCTTGGACATCCCAAACTATTCCCGGGGAATGAAAATAAAACAAAAGTTTGACAACCCCCAGAACGCCCATTTTTGTCATTTTCTCTCATTTAGGGGCCCCTTTTTTGTTTACCCGGCTAACCAAGGCCCCCATGATTCCACCCTCACCAAACGCGTCTGATGTATAGGGTAGCTATTGTTCTTTGAGTTAAATCTAAGTTTATGATCACAGACTTAGATTTATTGTCTCGGGGAAGGGTCAAAGTTTACTTCAATTCGGGTTGAATATTGAATTTATTCATTTTTACAACATAGAAATTTCTACCTTCTCAAAAATGTATTGTAGAATCTCAGCCAAACATAAATCATAATGAAAAATAGACAATGGTTACCGCTTACAACCTTGTCATTAAGGCTGAAACAAGATTTGGGGGAAAATTACCATAATTAAGGGTTCATAGTTGTTTTTTATTTCCTTTGTTTTGACCATAAAGGTTGGATAGAATATTTCCGTTTTTTACCGATTTCACTTTTTCCTTCAACCCCTCCCCTAGACAAGAGACTAACGCCTGTGATCTTAAACCTTAATTTATCATAAAGAACAATAACAACTCTATATTTCAGACGCTTTTCGAGGGGGTATGACGGAGGGGGCCTTGGTCAGCCGGGTAAACAAAAAGGGGCCCCAAAATGAAACAAAAATGGCAAAAATGGGCGTTCTGGGGGTTGACAAACTCTTTTTTATTTTCATTCCCCAGGAATAGGCTGGAGAGTGTCCAAGGTATAGCCAGGGCCCAGAAAAATTGATAGTAGGGACAAACAATTTCAAGAAATCTAAGCCGGAGCAAAAAGATGTAGCTGGTTCACACAAAAAATATCCAACCTTTATGAGCAACAGTGTACATACGACTCTAAGTTAGGCTACAACAACAACTTGCTTCCACACTCACACCAGCAAGATCGCCAGTTGTCGCAGCAACGATCGCCTCCAGTGGGACAGCCCCTTTACGCAGAGAAATGTTCAATATTATTTACGCACGACTGGTTTTGACCGTGGTATTAGCTTCATGGTAAAAAATTGTATTAAATGCCATATTCCGAAAAAAAAATGTAATGTTTTGGTTGGTACAATAACAGCCCAACCTCAGCTGGTCAGTGTGACAGTGGTTATTTTATCGACGTTGGAGGATAGATCTTAGTCCTTGAGATGGCTCTGGGACGCCCGCTAAACGACATCTGAAGATACACAAGAAAACCTGACTGAAGACTGGATGCTTGAATGCATATATAATCGGGTTGATGATGGAGTTAGTGAGCAGGAGTATTGAGAAGCAGATGAAAGGAATGTAACTGTTTGGGATGACGGAACAAACACCATACGGCAAGACAAGAACGAAGAATACACAGACAACAGTTGCAAGATTTTTGGTAACTTTAATTTCCCGCGCATTCCATGGGTTTGTGCGCTGCTCGACTTCTCTGGAAGATGCATCGTTCTGCGCAGATACCAAAGATCCGTGAATGGATATACAACGGTTAGGTGGAAGCTGGGATTGGGAAATAGTGTTGCTATGTGAGGCAATTATCTTTCGAGTTTGTTTACGGACATGCAGGGCGATGCCGACATATGAAGACGCTATGACGATGGCTGCTGTAATGACCGAAAGAGAAAACACCATTGGCATGACTAACGCATTCTGTTGATCATCGCTCCAGACGCAAGTCTTGTATCGCTTAGAGTAGCCCAGACTACCCAAGCCAGAGATCTGAGGTATAATCATCGCCAGGATTGGATAGCACCAGCTAATAATGATCATCAACACAAGATTCCTTCGACTGTATATTCGAGAATAAGTATCATGCGATCGTGTTATTTTTACCCATCTGTTTACGGCGATCAAAGTTAGAATGACAATGCTGACGATATTTGTGGTGATGATGATAGCCCCTGCAGCTCCGCAGACAAACCCGATAGGTGGTGGGCCATCGCGGTGAAGAAGAGATATCACCTGGACTGGAAAGAAGATGCAGTTTAAAAGATCTGTCGCAGCTAGACAAACTACAAACACATTGGTTGTTGTTTGGAGTTTATTTGAGAGGAACAGAGCAACGATCACAAGACTGTTTCCAGAGACACCGATCAGCGTCATTATGGACATTATACATGCTGCCAGAATCCGATAGCCATAGTGCGAAAATTCAAAGCCTCCTTCTGTCTCATTTCCTCCAAACACACTAAAGGTTTCATTGTTAGCAACCATGGTCACTAAAATTGTCGAATTCCTTCAATCACTTTGCAAAATCACATTTCAATATTCTTCTATTCAGTCTCTCACCGTGTCTGTTCGAAATAGAGGAGCATCAGTAGTCATGTGATGACCATCATGATTAAGAGGACAACGTTATGGGAAGCATTCACCACCTGAGCGTTCCTTTGGGTCCACCCACGTCATCCACTCCATGACCATGACTACAATTGCAGTCACTTTTAAATTCAGCTCCTCGGCAAAGTGGTCGCAAACATGCGTAGAGTGATATTAATCGTAAGGCCCTCCTCTTTTTATCTCCAGTTTCTGAGCATTGCAAATAAATTAGGGTTTAAGTGCTCGTTTGGCTTTTGTCTGGCTCTCATTAATCATGGATTTGTTGAAAAAATATCAGAGAATAATGACAATTTAAACCCAAGGTATAGCTTATCATTTATTCATGCAAAACGACAGATTATTGCGATATAATTACGATTTATGCATCCATGGTAGATTTAATTGGAGCTGGTGCGCCTCATCATGCAATCGCGAAATGCAAAGAAATCATAAAGGTCATATACGCTTCAATCATTCCCAACCAAATATCCGCTTCATTGTATGATATAAGTACATCTTCAGTACGCTTATATTACCCAAGCCTTGTCAATAAATACATCGTGTGTACATCATGTCAATTTATGAATTCCTATTGTCTCGGCGCTGACATCTATAAACATTTCGTTTCTTAATGCATCTCTTTCAAATGAAAGCAGTTGTTCCTCGTGATACAACTATGATAATATCTGGATATTTCTATAGCGCTTTTCCAGTTCAGCTGCTCAAAGCGGTTTTGATGATTATATTACCAGGAATTAGGTAGTCTTTTCTGGCTCCGCATTTGAATCGCTATTGGTCAATAAAAGCCTTTCCAAATAATCCAAGTGCGTGGGTTTATATGTTTCTCCATGTATACTTTGTTACTCGTACTTTGGACAATATACTGTCCATCTCAGCGTCGCTATTCATGTTAAGCATCTGTAAGCAGATTACCTGGGCAGATAATAAGTTCCTATAAGTAAAGCAGTCCCATGTTTATTTTCCGTTGTAAAATGGGGCTGGGAGCAAGTATCGTTTACACCAAGTCGATATATCGTTTCTGTCTTAGAGACGACACGGTCACTATATTGACTTTCTTGCTTGTCGTGTGCAGAAATCGATGCGAAAATAATGTTGTCACATAATTGATAGCCAAATGTATGAGCACATTAGTCACAGGGTTACACGTATACGAACACGAAGAGGTGCTCGAAATATGGAATTAAAGAAATTCAAGAGCTTTTAAAACTTGTTGACTGTTTTTTTAAAAAAAAAAGTTAAAAGTGATGCAGATTTGAAGTGATATATAATAGGGTAGATGTAGGGAATACCGGACATTAGGGAATATCGGACGGTCACCACATGTCCAGCCCTAGCTGCCAACATAAGATCAACTGAGTTGAAATACCGGCATCTATTGGTCAGGTGGTTTGTCTGGGAAGGTTGAATGCTGTATTCGACAACAACAAGTGAGAAATCTCCGAGAAAACTACCACGATCTGTCAAGGTAGGAAAATTTGCAGCCTGAAAAATGGCCTGATGTAAAAATTGACATTTTAGAGAATGTGATGGTATAAAAATAGAATTGGGGCATGACCTCTATTTCATGCATTATGGACATGTGTGGAGGGTGGGCCAAACGTGTATGGAGTGTTTGCACTGTACAAAGCCTGTGTATTGGGGTGGCAGTGTGTTGAAAAGTGCTAGTCAGTCATTTTTTTGTGTAAGGAATACCGGACACCACATGGACGGTTGTTTGTTTTACTTCCGGGTTGAGTCGCTGAGCATGTAGATCAAATGCATTGCATATATAATGTATTATATTTATTTATTAAATTGTTTGACAATTTTGAAATGTCTATTTCTCTTTATTATTATTGTGATAGGTCATGATCTACATGAGATATCAATTTATTCTGAGTGTTTTGAAATTTTGTAGTAAAATGCGTATAATCTTCTAAAAATGAATAATGTTATAAAAAATCAATACAAACATGTTAAGTTGATGGTTTAAATTCAAATCAGTGCTTCCAGACAGATCTTTATACAAAAGAAAGGGTAAAAACATACTGTCCGGTATTTCCTACACTGTAGGGAATGCCGGACAATTTACGATGACGTCATTGTTTGCATATAACTGCCTCAACAAATATTTGATTACCTCAATTTTTGGGGAAAATAAAGTTGAATGATGTAGCTTAGCAATGAGAATCTTTTTCTTTTGTGATTTTATTGTTTTCATGTGCTAATTAAGCAAATGAGCTTAAGTGGCCGGTATTCCCTACATCTACCCTATTCTTAAAGATGAAATCCACATTAACTGTCGACAATATATAAAAAGGGGTCCAGTCCATAGTTTAACTTTATAAGAAAGAAGATCAAAACAGTTTATCAATGTTAATGTTTTCCTCTGAGGTTCGTTATGAAATATGATTTGCCCGATTTTTCTTTCTTTTTTCGTTTTCAAATTTTCTTCTTGTTATGATAAAATTCATTATCAGTCACGATCGTTTCGTTTGGGTTAAGATAGCACAGGTACTTCACCCATCAAACACTTAAACCTTAAAAGAGCACTATTAGTCAGAGTGGAAATTTGATAGTCGACGATGAATGAAATAATGCCATTAGACTCCACTTCTTTTTCTTTTGAACCAGAATCTCCATGGTGATATTTTTTTACAAAAAGACAGACATATTGCAATTGAAATTCACCACACACCTCTATTTTCAAGAAAGTAGGGTTAAAAACAACGGGTTAGAGACACATATGGCGTGGTACCATGCAATAACATAGTTGTTTTTTTTTTTTTAATCGCCACAGTTGTATATCAGCTATATGGTTAGCAGAAAATGGAGACGGTCCTGATATTAAATAAAAAATCAATTCCAACTGAAATGGAGCTACAGTTGAGCCAAAGCAAATTAGAGAAGTACGTCAGTTAGCCGTGATTTTGGTGAATATCGTCTCATTATAGCTAAACAATGCTGCCCGAGTCCGTATATTGATGTTGGCAAATGTCAAATTTATTGATTCGATCGTCTAGGTTCGTCTCTCATAATCTGAATTTTGTTGCGGCGCCAATGCCAATGAGTGTCAAAGTCTATTATATACTCTATGCAGGGAGTTGTAGCATGTTTGAGTACAAGTCTAATAAACAAATATTTAGAGAAAAAACAGATCTCTCTCTAATTATATCAGTTCCGCATTATTACACATCCCACACTTTTTCTTCAAGTTGATTGTAACTTCAAGTTCCCTCTTCCCACACACCCACACAAACCTACACCGTCGCATATACACACCAAAAAAAAAACATATACACCCACATAAACGCACTCATCACACACACATACACGCACACACTACACACGATTATGCTTCTTTACTACCAACATTCTCACTCACTTACACACCCTCACCCACACCCACCATCCCCAATACACACAATTACACACACAAACACACTCCCCACATACACTTGCACACCCTCCCCCCCTCCCACACACACACACACCATACACACCCACACACACCTTCCCTCTCATTACACAAAAATACACAAACACTCTTTCAGAAACGTTTTTTGGCTCCTGAAGGCGGAGCAGGTTATGAACCTTAAACCCAAAATGGAAAGATTGATATATCGAATTATTAGAGGCCAATATATACACATTTCTGTCGATTGTAGTTAAGGGCAGTTTTCAATCATTTTGTTTCATCCTAAAAATTTCCAATAAAATTTTTACTGTGCTTGTCAAGAAAGTGCCTTTTGTTTGTATATATCATGCCTTGCCCAACTGCCCAATATAATTGCATATAGTGCATCTAGGTTATATAAAAGCAGGCTGTCATACCATCAACATCAATGAATCCTGTGCCTGCACATTTCGAGCAAAGATTTAGGGGGAATTTTAGGATGAACCAAATAATTGCATACTGACAGAAGTCAGTCATAAATTAGCCTCTGATAATTCGTTTATATAAAATTATTCATTTATTTCTAGGCCAAGATGCATATTAACAGGCCTACCATTTTTTTGCCGATTTTCCTTGAGAGGTTTATCAACTATAATTATCGTTGTTGTAATGAAACCAGGTTATTTGTTTTTTATACAGACTTTACTTTTTATTTTCATTTGCCAAATTTAACCTATAGTTTGGGTGGTAAGAAATAAATACCCCAGAATCGAGCTTAAATTTAGGGGCGCCAAATCAACAGTGAGAGCGCAATTGACGCTTAAACTTATAGGGGCGCAATCGACCTGAAATGTAGGGGCGCCAAATCGACCTTAAATTTAGGGGGCACCAAATCGATATTAAACTACGGGGGAGCCAACTTGAGCTTATAACGTAGGGGCGCCGAAAATTGACGCCGAAACTTAGATGGGGCGCAATTGACCTAAGTTTTTGAGAACGCTTAAGTTGAGCGGGCGCTAATTGATATTAAACTGAGGGGCGCCAAATCGACCTTGAATTAAGTAAGGGCGCCAAATTGAAAAAGGGGGAGGGGAAGGGGCGCCTTAAAAAAATTTTTAGGGGGGCGCCAAATCAAACTTAGAATTGATGAGGGGTTCCAAAATGAGCTTAACGTGGCGGGCGCCATAATCGACCTTAGTAATTTAGGAGGGGCGCCAAAATCGACCTTAAACTAAGGGGCGCGGCAAAATGACCTTAAATTTAGGGGGCGCCAAATCGAACTTAAACCTAGAGGGCGCGATAATCGAACTTAAACCTAGAGGGGCGCCAAAATGAATTTCTTAAACGTAAAGCGCAAATTTAGATCTTAATGTAGGGGCGCAAAAATGATCTGAAACTTAAGGGGGCGCGAATTGACCTGAGACTTAGGGCGCTGATTTAACTGAAGTTAAGGGGTGCCAAATCGATCTTAAATTTAAAGGACGCCAGATTGAGCTCAAATGTAGGGCGGTGAATTGACCTGAGGCTTAGGGGTGCAAAATTTATCTTAAACTTAGTGGCTCCAACTATATCCTAAACTTTAGGGAGGGGTGCCCAGAATTTACGTTGAAACTAAAGGGCCCACAAAAACACACACACAAAACAGAGGGGTCTTTTAAAATGGTCTCTATCATGAAATACGCAAATTTTATTTTATTTCCATGCACTATCCTGGTTTGTATAAATAAACATAGCAAAACTTCGCTCGCTGAGCTTCGCGCTTCGCATCATCTTTTCCCATCGATTATATTTATTACATTGTGTCGAGGAACGCGTAAACATTCAAGGCCTGTTTCTTCTAATCATTTCCAAATGCTTAAATTCACCTAACGCTACATATTCAACTTTCACAATATACTACACTAGTCGCAAGGCACGCCATGTCTTTCCTACTTTTGCAGAATTTACATTATGGGATTTTCTTAAAGCCGTCAAACATTTTATATTTATTTTGTTTACGTTCAAACACTTTTTTTTATTTTTAAAATTTTATAATTAATTTTGTTTTTTTTTTTGATTTTCAATTTATGTTAACATAATTATTTCGCGCGCATTGTATTGAGCTTTACACGTACTGTGCGCCAGATGACCTGACTTTATGGGGACACTGAATTTGACAGTTAAAGGGCGTCAAATGGATTTTAGAATTAGGAGGCGCCAAATTGAGCTTACACTCTACTAGGGCGCCATGTGATCTGAAACTAAGACATGGGCGATCGTAATTACCTCGAAACTAAGAGGGGCAACAAAATAAGTTTTTAAAAATTACTGATGTACTTCATGTATATTAGATGAGCAAAAATTTGCAAAATTACATTCTGAATCTGCGGTTTGTTTATAATTACATAGCAAAATTTCTCGCTCAGCCTGCTTCGCTCAGCTGGACAACTTCCCCCCAATGAATTATTAG
>CALNVZ010003433.1:51065216-51109139 GCA_940671915.1 Paracentrotus lividus | reverse complement strand
TATGAATTAATGTTACGTAAATTGGTCAACGAGGCAGGTCAAAGGTGCACAGAATTGTGACCTCTGGCAGTAACGGCTGTTTCCGGTAAAATATTGGATTAAAAAAGTTCAATACTGTCAATAAATTCTGATGAGATTACCAACAGTAAATAGAACAGAGTCAAGAGAATATTTCCTCTTATTTATGTGACGAGTACTAATCATCTCATAGATTGTCACGCATGACGCGGCTGGCGAGCGGTTCATATTTTACGGAAAACGTTACTATGACCGATTTTTACCAAGAAAAGGTATGCCATTTGTCCTGTATATTGCTGCTACTGTACGACTGTGCTATGGCAGTGTAAATAGCTACATAACGATCACTATATTTGATTATAGGAAATTGTGTAAGAACATAATAAACAATGTGCAATGATTCGTCAGGGAGCTCATCTGATGGCACAATGACCGTGGACAATTATGGTAACACAACCATATATCTTAAGCAAGAAGGTTGCCTAGGTTAAACTTATTTGCCACTGAACAGGCTATTTAAATCTTGTGTATTTCAGAAGAAGATATTCAATAAAAGTTTCTGAAGCATCAAAATAGTATTCCATTGGCAGTTGCACTGCCAATGCACATAGTTTAGGCTGGTAACGGTTGCTAAGCAACATATTTTTAATATCAATTTGGCATAGCAACCATTATCTTCTAACTGACTACACAACAAAGGAATGAATCAAATTACAGTGATAAATGATGTTAAGACTGATCCTTCCATGACTTTTGAAATTATATCCGAGTAATAACCATAGGGTCTCGGTGAATAAACACAAACACACGAAGGCTCCAGCCACCCTCAAACCGCCTTGGCACAACACCCAAACCAAAGACACACTCAGACACATCACACAACGACGACTCATATTTATTAAGTATGTCTCCCTAATCCCGCTCCCCTGCTCCCAGGCACGGGAAAATCAACCAACAAAAATGAGAATAGTTTTGTAAAACCTAATTGAAGCCAAACATACCGTATGTTAATACAGCCAATTATTATTTTTTTTGCTCGGTGGAGTATTTGGTAATTTTTGAGTGTTATAAGGCAACTGACCATAACCAGTTGAGTCTGTGTTAAACTGTTTATTAGTTATTGAATTTAGTTTATATGCAGGATGCATTGCCATTCATAGAATTATTCATCTGTACTATCCGCTTCGCATTTCTCACGATCGTCCTCGTGAAAAGGTAAAGAAAAAACATAAGAGAGAATTATCTTATTATCGTGTAGAGGTAATCACAAAAAGCTGACAATGGCATTTTTTAAATGTGTTAACCACAGAGTCTCTGCATGGGCTGAAAAAGAATGTATTGGAGAGAGAAATCATTTTACATTACAACTTCTTAATTGGTCCTATAAGATTTGCATCAGGTATATAGATGAGTTTCGTATCTTCGATTCAATATTTTTTGGTTAATAGAGTATGGGAATTGATTGCAGCCTCTGCTGTCTTATTAACTTTAAAAAAGTCTTGGCACATTCCAGCCAACTTTTCTTGAGCGAGTCGCTATACTCATGGATCGGATTCGACGTGAGTTTCACTTAGGTGGATTGAATCATTCTGTATTAGTGACAATATTCTCAGAGGCATAACTACCAGTCCGTTCATAACTTGGCTTTTCATATTATAATTTGGCTCGTTTGTAAGCCGGCATACCAATAAGCCTGCATTTGTCCATATAGTAGGTCGTAAAAAATGAGAGTCTGGTGCTAAGTATGGGTGGTGAGTTTCTAGTTATATTGTTGGCAGAGCTATCCAGATTGCTATTGCCTGATAATCGCTACAGACTTTCCTCGGAGCAACACGCACGCAGATGTGCTTGCCCTGATGGCAATAGACGGCTTCGCTACATTGATTGTGAAAGCAGTTGTACATGCCGGAAACGCTCAAAAGGTGGTTTTCTTGTCTTTTGTAGTTACGTGATGTCCACTATAAGACGCTTAGAACTGCAAATAGTTATCAAAGATGTGATAGATTGAATTTTCAAGCTACCAACGATTATTCTTCCTTTACCATACAATTACTTGTCATTCAGATCGTGTGTGTCATTGTGGTCGCAAGTGTAGCCCTAAGGCTCCTTCATCATAGCTCCGATGTGAAGAGAGACTGATCTGATAAGTTAAGCAGTCGATTTACGTTGATGGATGCTATAAATATGCTTCAGGAATTCTATTCAGAAATTTACTATTTGCTAACTGTTAAAACAGCCTGTAACATGCATTTAAGAGAGGATTGGAAAGAATGACAGCTGTTCAAGAACTGTGTAGCAATCGAATAATGAATTAATGATAGCAATCATATTGTTGTCAGAAGGTATACAGCTAAACAACAAATCTACTTGATAGCCGAAGCTTTTTCAGGGATACAAATGAAGTCTCTGTTTTGACTATACCAGATGTGTTAAAAGACAGTGTAACAAAGCATGCCATTAGCATACAGCCTGAACAGACGAGTACCCTCTTGCTCTAAGCTCAGCAGGGCTGGCTAGTTAACGGTTACTAATGCAACCAGGAAATTGGTGTAAGTGATTGTGCTATGTTGGAGAAGCACTAGGGTTTATATGAACTCCGGGGTTGGTATTTATAAAATTTGAGTATGAATCAATTAGAATGAATACTAGTAGAGGGAAAGAAGACGAATTAGCGCTTGCAAATTTTGAAGAGACTAGCCGAACCTGTACTCATGTAACGTGTTTAAATATATGGTAAAATAGCCGGTATTTATCGATAAATGTCGATTTGAATAAATTATTTATCAGAGTGTTACTAAAGAATTTGTCTCCCTTTAAGTACTAAGATCGGTATTTGCTAGTTAACCATTAACACAGATGTAAGTTTCGGACCATGGCTAGGTCGAGTTATACAATTCAATACATACACCTTATGTTGCCGCTTTATACTGGTCTGGTAGACCCCATTGTTGGTTGATGTTCCCTTCTAAGAGCAATTCATGTACGACGTATAGTTATTGGGAGGAGTGATGAAGTAGATGTCGGGATCAGGGGAATCTCGTCTCCCTACATAGAATCTTTAAATATATTGCTTCTATAGTGTACACGATGTATCAGAACTGCACGGGAGTAAGTTTTCTTTCCTCGTGGTCAGAAATGCAACACATCTAGTAGGCAATCAAGTTTCCTTCTCATTCAGAAGTTAGTTGAAGACACGAATTTGTCGCAATGGATGGAATAAGTTCATGAACGCGTGACAGCAGTTTTCTGCTTGCGAGGTAAGCCACGCTTCAATCTATTTAATAGAGAGTCTTCTTACAAAATTGCAACTTGTTGTCATCATTGGGAAGAACTGTTTCAGATTCGTTTAGCGCTTTTGTTTCACCAAATCAAGTTGATTATTTACTCGGGACGGCTAAGCCCGGCTCATACTCGGATCTTCGCTCAATACGCCCTTTCATGAGGCGAGCTGCACGCTCGATGTACATGTCAGTATAGCCAGCTAGAGATTCGGAGTGAAGGGGGCGGGTGCTAGTCTGGGAAATTTCCCTGAAGGTCGCATGATGAATTTCATCGTTAGAGTAATTGGATACAGCATTTGCTCTTCAAGGTGAAGATTAGCGATAATAACTTGATACAGGGTAACTTTACAGATTGATTTCCTTGCCAAAAAGTCCAAAATCGCAAAGGTTTCTGTTCTTCTTCATCGGAATGCAAGAGTTACCTGATGAAATCCCTAGGGGAGGCGATAAGTTACTGAAAGATGCATGCTGGTATACAACACTCTACTTGAAATCCAAGCCACCTTCGGGATATTTCAAAAAAGAGTAGTATCTATCTCTGCGCCATTCAAGCAACAATTGTGGCTTACAATGTAATATACAGACGACATCCTTACATAGAGAGGTCTAGTGGAAAGGGTGTATGAGAAGTAGCAACGAGGAGCGTAGTGGACCAACCTGAGTTGGGTGAGACTAAAGCATTGAAAACGAATATGCCAAAGGATTGGAAGATCGATGAAACAAGGTGCAAGATTGTCTAGACTTTTCTCTTAACAGATTGAAGCACGTTTGAAAATCTTACGATGTAATTGGGCAGACCTCACTGAGAGTTACGCAAAATGTTTATATCCCCTTGTAGCCCTATTCAAGACCAACATTTTAAGGGGTCACTTGCTCCATAAAAATGATATCTTGGAAAGTTATCCAAGGTTTTCTTTTACATACCCTTAATATAAACCATTTCAGTGAGGAAAGTGGGCGTGGTCAAAAAACTCCATGGGGGGTCCCTCGGGAATGAGTTTTTTTTTTGTTAAACTCATTTTTCCGATTCACCAGACCCATAGCTACATGAGGATACCCATGGACATGAGTTGCAGGGGGGGTGCAGGGTTTCGACCCTAGACCATGGCCTATACCTAATTGTAAAAACAATATTTACACTGAAAATATTGCGCATTAAGTGATTTAGAGCAAAAAAAATATGATTTGATGCATAGATTCACTTACTTGGTATAAAAATTTTTAAAACATTATTTCGAAAAAACTACCTTTACATTCTTGGAGATTACATTGCACACGACTATCGTGCCAATTTTTGCTGTGATCTTATGATAGGCGGCCAAGCTCCCCACCCCCCCTTCCCGATGGATTCAAGCGATCATAACCCAGTAGGACAAGGTTTGAATTGTCTTCATTTTTTATTTTTCTATTGGAAACATACCTCTTTCCAAAGCACATCTCAGATAGAATGTTATACATGAGTACTGTGATGAGACTCTTGACTTCCACTGGTTTGCCCGTCATCTTGGCAACCTCTGCTTCTAGTTTGGGGAATGTAGATATGAGAAGCTTCTGCAGTGCTTCTCCTGTAGCAAAGTGCCTACAAACAACAAGTCAGAGCAGTCGTCTTAATTTTTACTCCTGTAGCTACAACCTTAAAATTTACCCCGAGAATTATCCTACCACCTCTAAGGACAATTACCCCCAGAATATTTCCCCAGGAATATAACCCCTGGAAAATTTTCTCTAGGCCTGCCGAGGACAATTATGTATCTTGTGGAAAAATATCTTCCTGGTCAGTTAAACCCCACCTCCTCTGTGACCCCTGTAAACAGTAAAAATTTACCCCCCGAAAAGTACCACAGACAATTACCCCTGTTGAGGACAGTTAACCCTGTTGATAATTATCTGCCATGCCCAATACCCAGCCCCCCCCCCCCCTCAAACCCATTGCGGACAATGACTATACTACCCATGAACAAAACCGATTATCCTAACACAAGGGTAATTGGCAGACCATGCATCCTGATGATCAGTAACACCCATCCCCCTTCGCCCCCACCTAAGGTCAATAACCCCCATATGATCTACTTATTTCATCTTTGAATAATTATCATTTGTGGAACAGTCCACAGCAGGGTCTGGTAAATCTTCAAAATGGGGAAGCAACAGTTTCAGAGAAAATTTTTAAGGTGGATATCAGCTGGGGCTATTGACCTATGGGCATAATTGTCCTGAAGGTAATAGTCCATGGGGTAATTTTATACATGGAGTAATTGTCCTGGGGTCACTGTGCTGGGGAAATCTTCCATGTGGGGCATTGCTATTTGGCCAAGGTAATTTTATGGGGGTTCACTTACACAGGGGTATTGCCATGGGGGTAGATGACCTAGCCTCAATTTTTTAACACATTTATTACAAAGAGATAAATTCTTCTCTGGATGTTGCCATTTTCCTCTGCCTATCTTACGGCCATCAGTCTTTTTCAAATAGCTTACTCATAACAAACATACATCGAGCAATTGATACAAAACCTCATTGACTATCAAACTATAACTCATTTTGCCTTATCTTCGTTTCAGAAACCACTCGCTCAAATGAACGCTCGTGTTTGTACACAAGTGAATGGGGTGGAAATAGGTAACCAGTGCGTGTGACTGAATAAAGCACTGCTGTACAAAGTGAATGGTGGTTGAACTGATATCACGATTATGCCACTTATTTTAAACAATTAGCATAAGAGAGTAGTTACTGACCTCAAGGCTGTGTGACCTAGTTTACGGTGTAGCTTCCATGTATCGTCATACATTCCCATAGCAATGTCTTTATATCCATCAGACATCATCTTGACTAGAAAGATAAAACAAGCAGAGAAGGCATTTTTAGATGTATTAACCTGATCAATTTACTATACAGAGTGAGTCAAGAACAATGTCCTATCATTTTGAAATTGTCTTGTTTGAAGCATGAACATTTAATCACGAGTTTCATAATATGTCTTGGTAGAGTCATTCTCCCAGCATTTGTTGGTCCACTTTTCATTTGGATCTTTGCACGCGTGACTGAGTTACCTACTATCATCAGAAGACAGTAAAATCTTACCTATAGTTGGATGAACATTAAAAACAAAAGTTGACAAACTATGTGTACACACATACATACACACACACACACACACACACACACACACCCCTACCACACATACACACCCACACACACCCACACACCCTTACACACTCACATCATCACACACACACACAGTAAACAATTCACAACATTTCCCCTTTAATGTTTTGTCTAACAAGACCATCATTGAATATCTGGGACGTATTAATTCCCTAATAACTATTTGTGAGTGTGAGTGAGGGTGTGTGTGTGGGGATTTGGGGGTGTGTTTTCTGAGGGTTTGGGTGTGTATGTGTGCTGGTGTGGATGCGATAGGTAATGTGCGTGTGTATTGTGTGTGGAGTGTGTATAGGTATGTGCGTGTGTAATTGTGTGTAGAGGGTGTATGCTGGGTGTGTGTGGTGAGGGCGTGAGTGTGTATGTGGTGTGTGTATGTGTAAATGAGGATATGTGTGGGTGTGTGTGTGCAAGCATGTAAGTAATAAATTGTCAATTTGTTTATTCTCCACACAGCCACTTAGTGCACATGAGATTTTACCGTCTTCTGAAGATTGTCTATTATTCAGTCACGAGTGCAAAGATTCACATGAAAAGGGTACCAACAAATGCTGGGAGAATTGCTCTACCAAGGATATCTTGAAACCCATGATTAATTGTTCATGCTTCAAACAAAACAACTTCAAAATGAAGGGACGTTATTTTTTACCTACAGTAATGAAAATATCACAAAAAGATAGTGAAATTAAGCTCTCTCAAATATAGGGAGAAAAATGTGCACCAGGAAATATTGCCTTTTTGTGAGAGATGATATGATATTGTAGCTAAACCATTCCAAACAGGTATTCATGTACTCAAGGGCCCTGTAACAGATAAGATCAATCACAAATTGAGAGTATCTTATCAGGTTGCACTTGTACATAGAAGTCGGACTCTGAACAAATATGTGAAAAAATTACACGAGGGAGGTGGGCCATATTCCTCAAAAAGGGCAAAAAGATTTTTTTTTTTGTAGAAGCAGGATATTAGTCCCTCCGCCCCTATAAACCAACATTATTTTTTCTACGCTTTGCAATTGAGCAGCTTGTTCTGCTACAAAATATCTCATATTTTTACTTTGGTTAATCAATAGTACTGTCTCTTACTATTATTTTCGGAGTTTAGAAGAATCTACATGAGCTTCATAGCGTAGGACCTACTATTGGCCAAGTATGAACTTAATAATTTTTACCCATCAGTCAGGCAATATTTATACAATTACAATAACAATAGCATACACATCTAACACACGGGTGGGGAGAGACAACTTAAAATGAAATGTATTACCTATATTACAAGTGATACAAGTTGCATACCTAACCATAATCCTAATCAACTAAAAAACCTGGGATCATGTAATAAAAAACTTCAACTTTAGCTTACGTGAAGGTAGTCTTGGACGACCTGCAAACTGGACACTTTGTTTCAGGAGAGCTTCCTTGATAATTTCTTGATGATTGAGTACTACCATCCAGTGTTCACCCATCTTAAAACCAAAGATATCACCATACTGCTTGCTCCATTTGGTGAAGATCGTCTCCATGTTATCGTTCAAAGCTAATAAAAAAATCATAAATTTTAACAAAGTGAAATGGGACCTTTACAGTGCATGTTTCAGACTGCAAATAAGAGTGTGTTCAATGTCCAATTTCAAATTTATACGCCAACATGAATCATAATACAAAATGCAATTATAAAACGCTGATATAAAGAAAAACAAAGAGGGTGTTCATTGTCCCCCATCCCCTGTCGTAAAAATAAACGTGTTTCAAATCTCAATTTAAATTTATACGCCGAAAATTTAAACGCCGAAAAAGATGCGTTTACAAACACAATCAGCTTCAATTTTACGACCTTGAGCATCGCGATTGCAACGAAATGAGACATTGAACAGGATTGAGTTTTCAAACGTGTTTAAATGTGCTCTCACAATGGAAGCTTCCGGTGCAATTGAAAAAAGGAGAAGATATTTGTTTTTTGAGAGTGGGGAATTTAAAGACGATCGACGTATGAACACGTTTAAATTTTGGACACTGAACGGTGCACCGTTGATCGCGTTTGTGTTTGAGTTTTGTGATTGCGTTTTGTATCACGATTCATGTTGGCGTATAAATTTGAAACTGGACATTGAACACACTCTAAGTCTGATGTACATATCATGAAAACCCTCTTCGCTTATTAAATGTCTGGAATACTCAAGCTTTCATTTCAATCTTAACAATTTCTCTTTGTCCATAGCTCTGTGTAGCACTCCTTTATTGCTCATTTCCATATTTGGTCAATCCCTGAAATATAGGATTTTCTAATTGAAGTTTGCAAAGGACTTGTAATTTGCTAATATTCCAAGGTCTGAATAAACACATATGATTGGTTTGAATCACAATCGTATATCAATATGTAAATATGATACACAGTTCATGCTTTTACCATACAAAGTAGTATTAAACTACAAATTTTTGAAATGTTACACATTCTAGGGGCATCAAAGGGTGAAAATATGGCAATAATTGTTTAAGAGATAGACAATGTACTTACAGAACAAGCTTCCAACTACAGGAAGACCTCTGGGCCCTGGAGGAAAGTTCCTTGGTTTGACCATGGTCCATAGAGCCAGTGAGATAACCACTACACCCAGTGTAGCTGTGATGGTCAGACCATTCACCTCAGACAGGCTTGAATCTCCTAGAAGATCAATCATGATGACTCAGTACGTCCGTCTGTAAACAGTCAAAACAAGAAATTGGGATATACATGGTGATTACTGTCAGTCTAAACCAATTAATTTCAATGATTGCACAACACATTAATGTTATTATAAAAACTCCATTCAAATTTCAAATAAACCAAAGTGTTGACATAGAACAATTACCCAATAGTGCCTCTCCAGCCCTTTTTGGTTCTTCCTTTTCTCAATCCAATTTACAAAAAAGATTTTGGATGTTACACCTTCCTTTTATCCATTAAAAAAAAAAAAATTATAGATAAGTCGAAAAAGTATATAATGAATGTGTTTCTAAGGTGGGTCAATATTAGGTCTAGTACTTAAATTCTAAGGCATGATAAATCAATGAACATTGTTTACACCAACCAAAAATAAATAATGATATAAAATAGATAAACCAAATATGTAAGATTTTTCGTCCCTAGTGTACGAAAAGAATTAAAACAATTCAATGACAATTCAACAAGATGATAAGATAAGATAACAATTAAGATAAGATAAATCATTTATTGTCCAAAAACGGAAATTCTTCTTCCACTGGTTTACAATTATATTACAAATATATACAATATACTCACTATATGAGTATTATATATAATATAATTACAACATTATACTCACTCCCTGCAATATACCCACTCCCTGCAATATACGTGTGATATACTCAATATTATAATAACTATACTCACTACGTATACTAACTATATACTCACCATAAATGCACACTCATACATGTACTCCCTAACACCATATTCTCATTATATACCTACTATATACTCTCAATATAGATTATAATCACTATATTCCCAGTATTAATCACTATACTCTCACTGTACAATCTACTCACTACCTGTATGCGTACCCACTCTAGGGTTAGAGATTATAATCCTGTGTGTGTTAGTACTGTAGCAAGCTGATGAATGAAGTCACAAGACAGTTTAATCATAATTAAAACTGGTCTTTTATAGTGTTACATAAGACATTGTACAAGTCTAAATACAGACATGACAAAAGCAAATATGATGTCCCATGACTTCCACGTCACCCACTCCCTCATGCAAGAGTGATCATCATAGGGTGTATAAAAATATGCACATTTTCAAAACATGGTGTACAAGTCTAAATACAGGCTTGACAAAGCAAGTAATGGTGTCCCGTGACTTCCACGTCTCCCACTCCCTCTGGCCTCATGTAAGAGTGATCATAGGGCATATAAAAAAGTGCACTCTTTCAAAACATTCCCGAAAACTGTATCTATTCTATCAAATTTTTGTGTTATAGTGTTGCTGAAGATCATTACTGGTACTACCTTGTCATGCTTGAGTGAACACAGTTAACTCTTTGCCTACCATACAGTCAACTGAATTTTAATTCACAATTGCTCTCATGAACTATACAATGATAGTAATGATTCATATTCTCATTAATATCTAGGATTTAAAAAGAAAACAGAAACAAACCTTAAAACTGCTTGTGTCATACATCTGCAGAGTATTTTCCCATTCATGACACCAGACTTGTTCATATCATTTAAAAAGAAATTATTTGGGGAGAAAAAAATATTGAGTAACAAAGGTTGTCATGAATGACTGGCTTCAGCACAGTAAATATGATCATTGCAAATTGTTAGAAATAGATTGAATGTTCCCGGTTGAATGGTACATGAATGCAACCATGCATGCATCTCTCAAAAACTAGAATGTAAAAGAAGAGCTAGAGTCAAAATTTTGAATTTGAATTGGGTTTTAATGCATTGGGAACACTGAAAAATACGATTCCTGTACACTTACATGTAGATTATAAATTTATGTTTCAGGGAGGGCTTTAATTTAGCAAGGTGATTGAGTTGGAAGACAATATATGAAAGATAAAGAATGATAAATATGAGCATGAATATATAAAATGAATATCAACAGGATTAGGGCACCTCAATGATTTTCAAAATTTAATTGATATCATGTTTGCTCTTAGCCAATTATAACCACCTTTGTAAAAGTGAATTGCAATGATCATATTACTAGTACTGAAGCCAATCATTCATCAATGACCTTAAGGGGGCGCCAAACTGACCTTAGGGGGTGCCAAAATGACAAAAAACAAAACAAAACACACACAAAAAAAAATACCCGCCTGTATATGCCTCAATGATACGTACATGTACTACCCCCCCCCCCCTCATATTTCTTAATAATATGAAAGAAGTTTGGTGTCATATATGGGAAAATACTCTGCAGACATATGACAAAAGTAATTTTCATGCTTATTGAAATTCACTCTACCTCCCTATTGTAGGGCCTATAGGCCTATAGAGTAGTTCATAAGTGCAATTTTGAAATAAAGTTCAGTTGACTATATGGTAGGCAAAGAGTTACACAGGCCTGTGTTAACTCACTCAGCATGACAAAAGTGACATTACCAGTGAAGATCCTCGGCCACTATAAAACAAAAATCACCATAAATATTTGTTTAATTTTCAAATTGCCCTTTCTAACTTATATTTGTGCAATCTGGAGGCGCTGTGCACCTATAACTGAGATAAATGGGGTATCACAATAAAGAGTGCCTCCTGCTCTATATACATGTAGCTGTACCTGACAGACATAGGGAAACCTTTCCTGAGAAGCCTTTGTACTTAGTTTGTAGGCCTAAGGTAAATCGAACAGGTTTGTCAGGAAAATCAGAGAGCAGGAAGGGGTTTCTGGCATGATACAATTTATCTCTACCCTCTAAAAAAAAATAAACAAATAAACAAATAATTATACATAAACAGAAAATTTATTGTTAAAAAGAATAAAACACATAAAACTACTACGGAAACAATTGTAAATAATTAACTGGTTTCCATCAAAAACCAATTAACAACAATGGTAAAAATAATACTCTTATCCATTTTTTAAAAAGTGTACATGCACTTTTATGCTGTATTCATAATTACTATCATATGATGAGGGAGTGGGTGACGTAAAAGCCATGGGATATTTTGTCATGCCTATAGCTCTATTTCACTCATACAGAATGTACCATATTATGCAAGACTGCACTATACTTGCAATAGCAGTTAATTGTGACTTTATTCATCAACTTGATACAGTCTCTGACTCTTAGACCGAGAATTAAAGTGCGTTAATATAATGAGAATTTAGATGTGAAAGGCCTCAAAAAAGGTAATGTCCATGAGAATTGTGTTCAACTATACCTGTATTTGGCTTCTAGCAGTAAACCGACGGGGCTGTGTATAGTTATTCTAGCAGTAGGTTTACGTGCAGCAGGACCTGCTGGGTTGATTGATATTCCAGGGAAATTGCATCAAGCAGATCAGTCTACCACAACAACACTTGAACAATACACTTGATTATACACATGTAGCAGCATAATCGCGATGCGAATATATGGTGGTACTGTATTACTACGACTAGCCGCCACGAAGGGGTAAACTCTGCATACCATTTCGCTAGTGTCGATCTTATCATCTGTAAACATTCAGTAAACCCAGCTCAGTGTGGCAAGCAATTTCCAATTTTGTTAGGAATTCTTATCCAGCTTAAACCTGGTAAGTTGATGATTCAATTGGCCATTCAATTTCGAACTTTGAATGTTATTTTGCGTTATGTTTAGAGAGCCTAAATCATCGGTAGTCTATATGCTGTTGTTTATGTTCCTGATGTTGCAATAATGGACGGACACTGTATGCTTCCTACGCCTGGAGCTGAGGGGAGCAACGAAGCAAATAAGGGGTAATCTTTTGGCACCACTACCAGAAGGATTTTAGTGTAGGCCCTACGGGGAACATTCCACTCATACAGATCTGGCGCCGAAGCCATGGGCCTGCATGGAGTTGTTACAATGGAAAAGTTACAAGGTGCCGGTAAAAAGATCCAAGTTGCTGGAATCATACTTAGTGACATGTTGTTTTTGTTGTGTCCCTTGACTTGTGCACCCACAATCGTGACAATATATAGTAATTTAATGCCAAGGGGTTAAGGACGTTTTTTTGACCCAATAACCGTGAGCAGGGGCGTATAACAGCAAGGGAGGGGGATGGGATCAAGGAATTGGGGCCGGGATCCGATGCATCCCCCAACTCAACTCCAAAGGCTATTGCCCCAAAGTTGGGGGAATAGCATAAACAATCATCCCCCAGGTTTCACGGATGAAGTTTTGGGGGTTTTTTAGAGCTGAAGTAGGCTTGCCACTCATTTTTTTTTTGGAGCTAAAAAAAAATTTGCTCATGCTTTGTGCTAGCTCGCATTATATTAAATTACAATTAAATCTATGTTCCATTTTCATATTTGGGCAGTTCCAAGCAAAACAGGACATGACCCCAAAAATTTCAAATTCATGGTTCCATGACAAATTTGGTATCATATGACAGCTAAAAGTCCAAATTAGCCTTTTTAGGGCATTTTGGGTTTAAAAATGGCATTAATATTCAATATTACTAAAATTGTCAAATTTATATCTTTTTTATTTAAATTTCATGTAAGAGAAATGTAGCTATATAGAAAATGAAAATTTTACTTTGATCATATTTTATTATGAAAGCAGGATATATAAAAAATAAAGTTTCCACATAATACGCTTCGCGATCTTTGTTCCCCATCAGTGAGCACGCAAACATGAAGTTACCTCAAAATGTCACTCCGTAACCACAAAAACATATATTTTTTAAATATTTTTAGAATAATTGGGTTTAATGCAACAAAAATTTATTTGCAAATCTGGAACACCCATAACCTATCAATTACATAAACTTTTTATATTTGAATGGATTTTGTTTGAGAAATACGGCCTCATAAAATGTGTCACTCCGTAACCATTATGGTTACGGAGTGAAATCCTATTGCATTGCATGTACAATATACATGTACAATTTGATCAAAGCTCACTCTACACTAGAACTTATTAAACTCAGAATTCTGTTAGTGAAGTGCCCAAGAAAGACATCGGGGTGTTATGCTTTAAACCTGGTGTATAGTTTTGGTAACAAAAAAAAAATCGGCATAAAACTGATTAAATATAGTCTCATGTTGTTCACATTGCGCTAAAAAGAGCATGTGTGAGAGATTTTGTGATATTCCTTTCACGATTTCCGGTGAATTTCAGTGAAATGTTTGAATCAAACACAATTTGTAACGGTTTTGAGACCTTTGCTGGGTTGTCTGTCCCCGAACTTCCCGCATGAATGGACCGTAGCATCTGTGTGTATCACCCACACAGAGAATCCGTTGGTTTTCCATGTGAACGCCTGTGCAACACAAGCTGAGTCGGGTCCCCGTCTTATCTTTTTATACTATAATATCGTGAAATAAAGACTTAAAACGAGATTCCATGTAATATACTTTCTTTGTTACAGTTATAGATTCAGGCTTCATATTATCTAACTGTGAATCCAAATTAGATTTTTCCTTCTCCAACACTATACACCAGCTTAAGGATATGAGATCATAAATATGCAATGAGCCCTTTGTCAGCAATTAATTGCACAACTCAGGCATTTGTGTGAGGTCTGATATGAGCTCCTTTGAGGACTTTGCAGCAGATTATTTGTGAAGAAAGTGGATGAGGCTGTGAACTCATCATTTGGTTACATGTATACCATTTAAGTAAGTTTAAATAGTAGTTTAAAGAAGACACTGACCTGTACATATAAATAAAAGAATAGACAGTGGGTTTGAATAAATTACCCTACTTGTGTTACTATATAAAGCATGACAGAATTGAAATTCATCAACAAATGAAGGAGAAGAGCATTAAAAAAAAATGGGCATAATTAGCATAAGATATTTTCTAGTCAAATTTCAAAATTCTGTGTAGAAGCTTTAGTGACCATCATGGAGCTTTACCAGTAGGAAAAAAAAACTGTCAAAAGGTTTTTTAAAAATGTTCGTGAATTTTGAAAAATTTGCCATAAATTAGCATACTTAATGAGTTTCAAAATTCTGTGTAAATTTTTGCATCTCCACCTACATGTAGTGCTATCATATAAAGCAAATGGAATTGAAAATGTTCGACAAATAAGGAGATGAAGCATTATTTGTTTTTTTTGAGAATTTTGAATAAATTAGCATATATAAATAGACAATTTTCAAATCAAAATTTCAAAATTCTGTGTAAGTTTGGTAAACCTCATGTAGCTCTACTAGATGAACAAAAATGAAAAAAATCAAAATCGGTCGACAAATAAAGAAAATGATATTCATATCTCATTAATTATGCAGATCACTAAAACAAATGTTATCATTTTGAAAAGAGGGTACCATCAGCTATTGTCACGAACCATTTCTTTGTAAATAAAGATTAAAGTACGGATGATAAATGTGTTTGAATGCTGAAATGTTGCTTCTGAATGTCACTCCGTTACCTTGGAACTACTCAAGTTAGATATATATTGTATTCATATTCATAAAATATTATATTATTACATTATTCTATTGTTTTCTTCCCTGGCATTATATTATTATTTATTATCATGTCTGTTTTTATTATTCTTATATTTATTGTTTTATTTGTATTAATACTTCTAATTATTATTTGCAGGGGAAAATAACCTAAACAAATGACTCTGAATAATTTAAACTAATATAGAAATTTGGTGCATGAGTCCATTTGCACAATTATCCCCCTCAGGTCTGGCATGTTTGTTTACATAGGCCCTACAAATGTACTTGCGTTGATAATCAATCCAGTATTTATAGGCCTAATGATCTCTTTATGCAAGACTGAGTCTGGCTATTTAACCTCAATTTTTTCCACTAGCGCTTTGCGCTTGCATGGAATTATATTCTTGCAGAGGAAATTTGGTTAGGCCCCATGCCCCATAGTTGCCTCAGAATTTTCAGCTCGCCGTCCTCACTCACTAAGAATTACATAATTTCCAGGAAATATGGCACCTCCCGCCATCAGGAAATGTCCTTCTTTGATAATCATTCAGTATTTACAATTTTTATTGTGGAAAGATTTGGTTAATTTTCTTCAAAAATTTTCAGCTTTCTCTTCGCGCTCGGCATGAAATTTATTATTTGCAGAGGAATTTGGCGCAGCCCCCCCCCCCCAAAAAAAAACAATACATTAACTTTGTGTGTAGGCCTATGTTTGTGGGATAGAATGCGATTGAACATAGACATAGAAGGGAAGGTTTGAAAACCTTTTGCCATCCCCCTTTTCCTTCTTCTTTTCTTTTTCATTCCCTCTTTTTTTAATTTCTTTTTATTGCAGCCCAAGAGGGCAAGGGTTAAACCTCCTACCCCCCACCGCAATATGGAACATAACATGTCTGTTCAGAATACAAGTAGGTACGTCTATTGAACAGTATGAGGATAACCTATTCAATTCAAATTACTTTTGACTACAAGATCTCAAAATATTCTTTAATCCTGGAACAAAGTTCAATGGTTTATTGAGAGGTTTGGTGACGTGGAAGAGATGATGTTGCACCCTATTTGTTTTGTTATGCAATAAGGTTAAATGTTTACATTGGTTTATGATGCCACCCCTCTACTACTACTTGATTAAGTCTAAATCCATGAGACTTCATTCATCAACCTGCTGTACACCACTGAACACATCAGTCTCAGACCCTAATTGTATAGTGAGTATGTAATGTTTGGCTCATTGAGGGTGTAGTAGAAAGCTATTCGTTCCTTAAGTTCTGATGTTGAAACTTTAAATTCCTACATGTACATGTATGTCCTATGATATCACCATGAACAATCAAAGGACAAAAGAACTCTTAACTAATAAGGACATCCTCATTTATACAGACGATCTGCTCTTCTGGGCTGGCGCCTTTAGACATCCCTACGTAGTGTCACTGCGGTTTAATCATCTGGGATGCATGTCTTTAACCATGCTACATGTAGCAGCAAAACCATTAAGGGCCTGTGGCAAGATTTTACTGTGAAGAATAACAAGTTAAAATATATCCTTTTTTTTTACTTTTGCAGACGGACAGACTGAGTCATCATGATTGATCTTCTAGGAGATACAAGCCTGTCTCAGGTGAACGGTCTAACAATCACAGCTACACTGGGTGTAGTGGTCATCTCACTGGCTCTATGGACCATGGTCAAACCAAGGAACTTCCCTCCAGGACCTAGAGGTCTTCCAGTCATTGGAAGCATTTTCTGTAAGTATTTTCATGTCTGTGACACCCTAACCCTAACCTGAGTGTAGTGGTTTTCTCACTGGCTCTATGGACCATGGTCACACCAAAGAACTTTCCTCCAGGACCAAGAGGTCTTCCTGTTGATAGAAGCCTGTTCTTAAAGTACAATGTCAAGCTCTTTAACATGTATTTATGTATGTTGACACCCCTAGCCCTAAAACTAAAGGTTTTGGTAAAGAGGTAAGTTTTTTTCAGGGGGATTAAAAACTGGAAAAATCCTTCTAAACAGAGGCTGCTTTTTGTAGTGTATTTGTGAAACCATTTGTGTAAAAAAGAAATATGATTGAACTATAGATTAATTTTGTTCCCCACGCAAGCTCATTGTTCATTGGACCCTTAGTTCAATTCAATTAAATTTGGTTTATTAAAAATACTGAAAGAGGCAGTCCGAGGACTGATGCATTAAGTTTTTGGAGAAGACTACTTTCAGACTTGTAGGAAAACACTTTATAAAGACCTCTGTATAAGAAGAGATAGAAGAATATTGATGTGCATAGCCGCCAACCGCGGACTCAGCATCACACATGATGATCAATTGATGACACACTCACTGCCAAAATCTTTTTGTTTTACTTTTTTAATATTTATTTTCTTTACGTAGCTTTCACTGATAACATGGAGACAATCTTCACCAAATGGAGCAAGCAGTATGGTGATATCTTTGGTTTTAAGATGGGTGAACACTGGATGGTCGTACTCAATCATCAAGAAATCATCAAGGAAGCTCTCCTTAAACAAAGTGTCCAGTTTGCTGGTCGTCCAAGACTACCTTCACGTAAATTCAAGGGGAATTTCACCCTCAAATTGATTTGGGTTTTTTTAACAGCAGATAAAGGAAAGGACAATATGAGTGAAGGTTTGAAGAAATCCACCAAATATCGACAAACAAATGAATGTTAAAAAATGTATAAGGTGACAAAACTTGCAAGCTGCTATTCCATATAATATTTTCTGAATGTAAATTCTATAAATTTGTCTTTTTTCTTGGAAAAAAAAAATATTGTGTAGAGGCTGATATGGCATTTATATCAACATTTATAGAGGCAGTATTAAATAGCCATTAGTGACGCATTTATGGGATGGACGATTAAGTGATTATCATGTCTTTCTGAATGTAAGGAGATGAAAATAATATGAATAGCAGGAGAAAAGTGAGGCATTTATCTGAATTTAAAAAGGATGTAAAAGGGAAATATATATCCAAAGTGCATGGCCTGTTCATAGAGGAGGCTGGTTTAATGATGGCTCTATAAGAGAGATTGATTTTTGTGAAACCTCACACTCGCATTCTTTATAAACGTTTCCCCGTTTGTTACCCTTTCTAGTTGAGCTTTTGACTGATGGATATAAAGACATTGCTATGGGAATGTATGATGATACATGGAAACTCCACCGTAAACTAGGTCACACAGCCTTGAGGTCAGTAACTACTCTCTTCCGATTGTTTAAAACAAGTAATATCTTAATAGTCAATGATGACTTAAATTGCTCAATTTTTTTTTTTTTTATTTGTGACATATAGCTCGGGAAAATATCATTGACTAAGCTCATTTTTTTGTCCTGGGACAAGAGTGCCATTTGCATTAGTAATGAAAGGTTTATTCTCACATGTCAATGATAAAATTGCTGAAGAATGTATAGAAGTAGGGTTTTTCTGTATTTAATATTTATGGTATTATTTTATGGTGAGGGGATATATTTGTAGTGGATGATTATATTTAAATAATAATGATGTCTTAAGGTGTGTAAAGGGGATGAAATAATATGAACACGAGGAAGAATTTGAGGCTTTTATGTGAATTAATTTTTGGAATAAAACGGGGAATCTTGTAACATTTTAAGGACTGTTAGAAGAGCATTCTGGTTAGATGATGGCTGCATGCATATACCAGGTCATACTGTATTTTACTAGGGAGAAACAAATAACAATAATGCTCTTATAACTTCTTGTTTACAGGCACTTTGCTACTGGGGAAGCCCTGCAGAAGCTTCTCTCATCAACCTTCCCTAAACTAGAAGCTGAGGTTGCCAAGACAGCTGGCAAACCAGTGGACCCTAAAGGCCTCATCTCTCTACTGTTGTACAACATTCTATCCGAGATGTGCTTTGGAAAGAGGTTTGTTACAGATTCAAAAATATATTGTACAATTATAGCTTGATGAGCTCTAATGAACAAATTACTAATTCTTATTGAGATTTATAGTTTGAAAGTTATATTTCAGCCATCAATAGTTTTAACTACAAAATGAAGTATGAAAGATAGTAATGTTGTGGTCAAAACAGGTCGTAATTGCAATGCGGCAGATTTCTTTGATAAATTCTTCAATGCACATATGTGATGCATCACACCAAAATCAGACACAAGTCGCTGAGGAAATTCGGCACAGTGTCAAGGAAATCGGCAAAATAAATTGTCTTATTTGGGGAGAAATATTTTTTTTATTTTCTGAATTTTCAATATTTCTTTATGCCTTGAAAAAAAAAAATTAAAGTAGAAATGATTAGGGAAAGCCTTAAAAATGGATTGTTTTGTTGCAATCTTGACTCTTTTCTGGCGACTTGTGTCTGATTTTGATATGATGAGTCGGCATATGTTTTCGACACTGCACAGAACAGGTATGCACCCTGGAGGCTATTGCAAATCTTTAGTACAGAAACATGCAGCGCACAAATGGCCATGATGGCTATACATAGACCAGTATCACACAAGCTGCATTGCTGCACATGCCATGTTGTGTATGACCAGTTTTATCCACGCAATAAATTATCAGATGATACAAATAACACCTCAAATATCAAAACCCAATACTATCATTAAGAAGAAAAATGAAAAAGTGCATTTATAATTATATCATACATCATTTAAGAGCGGTATTTTTATTATGTCATCCTTCCCCCCCCCCTATCTTTAGATCTTCTAATATACATGTCAATCTATTTTGAGAATTGATAAATATCATGTATCTTCTCTGAAAATGCTGATGCAAGTTTAGAGAATCAAAAAAAGTAACATGTGTTTAAGCAGAAAAGTAAAATCTTAATTTGATATTTCTTTTGATGTGTAATTCTGAACAGGTGTCTGTAGATTACAATATTCACAACAGCGAGGCATTCAACTCTGTGAGGATTGACTGATAAGCAATTTGTCTACTTTTCTTCCCTTATAACCCTTACTCTTTCCACCTTGTTGATTATAGATTTGAAATGGATGATCCTAATATTGTTGGGTTTGTCAAGATGAATGACGAGTTTAACCAAACAGTAGGCATGGGATTCATTGAAGATATGTTCTCCATTTTCAAGTACTTCCCATCTAAGAAGCGTGATCAAGTCATGGAATTTATGAAATTAATAAAAGACTTCATCACAGGGCAGCTGGATGAGCATCGCGAGACACTTAAACAAGGTAAATTACGTGACTTTCAAAAGATAAAGCTGTGGCCCCTCCATTCAATTTGACCGTAAATAGGAGTATTCGCTGTTATATTAGCCCAATCGAGTTCTCGCGCTGAACCGCCTCAAAATATGTTCACATGTTCTTAAATTTGTGTTGCATGTTTGTAAGCTCGCTATTGAACCTATTCAATACATCCTTAAGATATAATTTGCTCTTTGCGCATAATATGTTTAAATAAGTGTACCGCAAATATTTCCATGAATATAATAGTACATCCGGTATAAAATGCTACTTTGTGGTTTTATCTTTTGGTATGTTACCTTAAACATAATCTTTATCGAGACAACAGGCTTCTACAGAAGCTTAGCAAGGTATTCAGTTTTGTGATAACGGGACAGGCTTTTACAGAAGCCTACATGTATGTATCCCCATACATTATAAACATGCATACACAATTTGTGTTGTGCACATATTGAAAAGAAAGAAAGCATAGCTTTTGCCAAAAAAGACACTTTCTTTCTCAAATAAAATTAAAGCTTGTCTTAAGGTTTTGACAAAACAAAACTTTAGTGGCAGAAATAAAAATATCTGCCCTACCATGTGTACATTTGCTACAAATCACAAAAATGATGGATAGAGGAGCAATTAACAATGAAAGCTGAACGCATGAAAATGTTTTACAAAACTGTCGATGCACAAATCATCTCTTTGCTACAGGGAGAATGATAAAATGCACCAAAACAATGCCAGACACAACAGCATTGATCTGCTGAAATTTCAAAAAGAAGAGTCTTTACAGGAATATTCTTCAAAATGGGTTACACAGGCCAACTTGTATTAACTCTTTGTGCACTGGGCCATGAAACCAGTTTGAGTGTGAAATGCGAAGTTCGCACGGCACAATGCGTACATCGGTGCGATGTACGCATTGAAAGAGTTAATTATCTTGTCATTTATTACTTTCAGAAATTGCAATAATCATTTACTTTGAGGAAATATTTTAACAGTACTACTAGCCCAAGTGAATTCGGTTTTCTGTGTGATTATGTTGCAGGAGAAGTATCAGATATCTACCATCTTCTACTACAAGCACAGGATGCAGCCATTGCTGAAGATAAGAATCTTGAGAAACTTAGTGACGAACGTCTTCTCTGGACAATTGCAGATATCTTTAGTGGTAAGATTATTGTTTTCATATTTTACATGTGCTAACATGTGTGATGGAGCAATGATAGACAGACAATTAGGAATATTGTTGCATGCACATCTTGGGAAGAGTCTCACTTTAAGCCGAGCAGAAAGGTTGCTTTAAATTGAGAATTACATGTAGTCCCAGTATTTGATGAATGATAAACAGTTTTCATTAATAAAAGAAAAACAAAGCAGCCGAATATTGGTTTCATGTCTGGTTTGTATGATAATGTATGTCTTGGTAAAAGTACCCTCTCAACATTTGTTGGTACCCTTTTCATTTGGATATTTGCTCCACGTAGCTGGGTTAAGATTAATACAACAGAAAGACACACACATACAAAGACTCTACACACAATAACAGACCCGAACACTCCCATCCACCTACCCAAACACACACCCATACACACTTGTTTAACCCTCAAAATTCTGGGTCATTTTTGCCATCTCATAGCCGGGTTGGTGGGGGTTGGGGGCTGATTAGGCCCCCCTTCAGATCTCGGCCGCCGATCACGCGATCGTGAACGTGATTTTATAATGAAAGTCCATTTCCCATATGTTTTGTACACAAATGCAGAAAATTTCTGGTTTTTGAGCCTGCGCTGCATTACATAATGTTGCGTCAGATGTTAGAGAAAAAAGTTATAAATTTGCAAAGCGTAAAATTTATTTTCAGCGACATGACCGCGCGAAAAGTCAATGGAGGCTAGGGGAGGCTGATCAGGGTTAATAGGGAACTCCTACTTGATTCAGTGTGATCGTGGTAAAAATATGTATGCCCTTTTGTGAGGGTGGTCATGGGTGAAAGAGAATGTGTTGGAGCATGTGAACTGTGTGATGGTGCTTGTGGATTGGTGTGAGGTAGGAGTGGGGTATGCAGTGAGGAGAATAATGTTAGAGTACATAAAGTGTGTGATGGTGAGTATAAGTGTATGTGTGGGTAGGTGGATTAGATGCGAGAGAATGTGTGTGAGCATGTAAATAGTGTTACAGTGTGTGTTGTGTGTGTGTGTGTGTGTGTGTGTGTGTTGTGGTGGGTGTATGGGTTGAGGGAGATGTCTGGCCACGTGAATGTGTGTTACAGTGAATGTAGTTTGTGTGTGTGTGGGGGGGGGAGTTATATAGGTCCTGGTAGTGTCTCTAAGAATGCACATAATATTCTTTCTTTCATTTGTTTTATCCATCAACCAGCCAAAGGTAACCGAATGTACTTAACGGGTAACTCAAGCCGGGCATTACAGTTAAATCCATGACTAAATGTTCATACATCCAATGGGAAACACTACAATATTTCTATTCATGTTTCTTTTTCAACTCGTGTCAGACTGGAACACACATTATCCATTGTGCTTTGAAAAGGTTTCACATATATATTTTGTTCATGATTTCCTTTTCAGCGAAAGTAGGTATCTCAAATTATATTTCTATTGTTCTGTGATTAGGTTTCTTCAGTATATTTTTATTCCATGTTTTTCTTTAGGCTGGTATTCAGACATCAACAGATACTTCTATTGGGCTTTAGCAATGATGACTGAAAACATGAGATTGCAGACCGTATTAGGAAGGAGATTGATGATGTAACGGATCGTGATCGTCTCCCGTGATGAGGATCGAGGAAGCCTGCCGTACACTGAAGCTACGCTCTATGAGGTGCGCGTTTCTCTTCTATTGCACCTGTTGCTGTCCTCATTCACGACATGTGACACCACCCTACGTGAGTACATCTCTTCTCAGTTCCTTTTTGTAAACTGACATGTGACACCACCTACGTGAGTACATCTCTTCTCAGTTCCTTTTTGTAAACTGACATTGTGACACCACCTACGTGAGTACAACTCTTCTCAGTTCCTTTTGTAAACTGACATGTGACACCACCCTACTTGAGTACATCTCTTTTCAGTTCCTTTTTGTTAAACTGAATGTGACACACCCTACGTGAGTACAATTCTTTCAGTTCCTTTTAAACTGACATGTTGACACCACCTACGTGGTACATCTCTTTTCAGTTCCTTTTTTGTAAACTGACATGTGACACCACCCTACGTGAGTACACTCTTCTCAGTTCCTTTTTGTAAACTGACATGTGACACCACCTACCGTGAGTACATCTCTTCTCAGTTCCTTTTTGTAACTGACATGTGACACCCACCTACGTGAGTACATCTCTTTTCAGTTTCCTTTTTGTAACTGACATTGTGACACACCCTACGTGAGTACATCTCTTCTCAATTCCTTTTTGTAACTATTATTCAACAGACTTTAATTTGGTGACATTATTTGTTGAAATTATTAAGCCAGCATTCCCATTCTTAAAAGTATTTTTAGTATGCTTTACTTTTGACAGTACCCTATATTTCTCTTCCATTTGTTATTTCTGCATCATTGTCTAATGGGTTTAAAAGAAAATTCTGTTTTGAATTTGACCAGTTTTCATTAATGTTAAAAATATTATCTGATAGAAAGTGCCTATTCAAGATATTGATTTCACAATGTAGAGTGTTTATTACTAGTGTTAAATGTACATCATATTTATATATATCGCTCATCAAATTTTAGCGATTATTTTTTGGGGTGTGTTTTTCTATGGTGGAATATTACATATATTCAAAGGAAAGAGCATGTTGTTTCAATCTCGTGCCAATTGACAGATTCAAAGTTCCACTAAAAAAGTAATATTTGTTGTAAAAAAAAAAATAAGAAACAGATATTTGAACCTGATTTTTTTTTTTTTTTTTTAAGTGAGAATTAACCTTTTGGTCAAAATGAGAATGAATATTTTCAATGGGAAATTTAAATATCTGAATTTTGAACCTGTTAAATTACTCACTAAGACAATTTTGTAAATTATGCATTTGCTATCATTCTCGTTTTAGTAAATACTATTTCTCTTGTTGTTAATCATTTACAGGTGGTTAAAGCATCCCTAAACGCACATTCATGTGATGAAATATATATTCATTAGATAACTCAGATCTGTATCTCATTGGTTACTGAATATAATCAATTTACTCATTGGCTAGTAAATAGGAATTAATATCTTATTGGCTATTGAATAGTAATGACTATTATTCTTTGTTGTTGATCATTTATAGGTGGTTACAGTATCCTAAGGGTACCACTGTGTTGATGAATGTCTACTCCATGCACTTTGATGCAAGAGAATTGAAAGATCAGAGACTTCTGCCCAGGTTTGTAGCATTTATTTTTATTCGTAACATTCCTGTTTTCTGCTATATCACCCTCCCATATAACTAATAATTCTCCTTTTTAGACCTGATATGAAACAGTCTATCTCAATATTTACCAAATTACTACTCGGTCATCAGATGCTTTTACTTCTTTTGTACACCTGTCCAATCCAGTTATTACTTCAGGAGTAAGGTGCATTTTCATTCATTCTTACCAGTACACATTGATGCATTGATGCATGTAGATAAAATACCTTGAATGAGAAATAATTAATAGAACTCTATGAACTTTATTTCCTTCGACCTCTGTGAAATAGTTTTGCAATCCAGATAGTTTGCTATGCGTCATGCACATATCTAGTTACATCTAGTAGCACGATAGAGCATCCATTATTTATATAATATTTGCTTTTAATATGTCTCCAATTGATGCTAATAACATGTGTCTCTAGAGAACTCTTTTCAAGTTTTAAGAATGTAATTGGTTTCCAGAATTAAAGGTATTAGATTGTCATTATCATTTTGTTTGGTTTTTTTTTCAGAGCATTTCCTGTCCGAAGATGGCAATGTCCGTGAGCATCCTCCAGCTTCCTTCCCTTTGGAGCTGGTTCGTCGAGGCTGTTCTGGGTGAAGCAGTAGCCAGGCTGATCCTTTCTAATCTTCACCTGGTTTATGCAGAACTACACTTTCAGCAAGGTATGTTATTCAGACCTCATGCCCTCAGAACCATTTATATCTATGAATCCCTTCTAGAAACCAGTAAACAGTCATTTCTTTAAGGCTCTTCCGAGTCGATTTCAATTTGTATTGTTTTTTTATTACATGATATTAATGGATATTAATGGTAACTGTACAATATAGTTTTTTTAACTTTAGACATCAAAGCAATTAATAAGCCAGATCTTTGTGCAATAAGCAATGCAACAAGATTAAGTCAATCAGATTTTCTATCATGTTGTTTTTTGTGCCTCCGTCATCAAAGGTTGTGCTGGAGGCATCATGTTTCAGGTTGTCTGTCCATCTTATGTTTTTTTTTTTTGTAAAGCTGAATCCTTTTGTTGCCAGTTCTGTTGTGTGTTAATATGACACTGTGCTATTTGAAATACTACCCGCCACAAAATTTAGATTTGTGATACATGGGAGCGGGGACAATTGGTTTGATCCAATTTGACCTATCAACTTATTAAAGCTAAATACTGCTTAAAACTAAATAAATGAAATGTGCATATCTTAGCTTGACATATGAATAGGTTTGGGCTAAGTACACAAGTCATTTTGAAGCCATTACCATTTCAAAACAAGAGGTCGAGTGTTACAATTGCCCCGTGTCCAGGGGCAGTTGTAACAGAACGTCCGGGGCAATTGTAACACATGAAATTGTACAATTTTGTTTCTTTATCAAAGCTATGCACTTGACAGATCCAAGATTTAAACCACATAAGCTAATTATGATAAAACATACAATGCTGACTCATTTATATTAGTTTCCACTTGTATATTTCATTGATATGGGGCAAAAGTTATATTTTTTTTTGTTTTTTGTTTAGGTTGTTGGGGCTTCACCCTTTAACTGTAGAACTACATGTATAGAACCTTCATCAATTCATAGTTTGGGTTCTTTTATCTACTTTGTACCTACCCACTATATCTTTTAAACTGACAACTGTGGTATAAAATTATATTAGGAATACGCCTTTGACTTTAACACAATTCTTTTCCAATAAAGTGATACATTTCTGATAAAGAGAGTAAAAATGAAAGTTTTTTTTTTTTTTTTTTTATTTTTAGTAAAATCATCTTCAAAATTTACGCCACTTTTTTCGGGCAAAATCAATATTTCTTTGCCCTGTTAACAAAATGTATTGGACATATATTTTCAGGTATCATATTGAAAATAATTTTTATCTTTTATGGGGGCTCCCATGTCTCCTCTCTCTCTTCTCTCTCTTCTCCTCTTCTTTTTCTGTCTTTCTTTTCTTCTTTCACTCCATCTTTACCTTTTTACTTTCCTATCTGCCCTTCCCCCTCTCTCTCTCCTCCTCTCTCTCCATTTCCCTCCCTTTCCTCCTTCCTTCTCTTCTTTTCTCTCTTTTAATGTGTGTGGTTTTTTTAATAAGAAAAGCAATAAGGGGGAGGGGGTTCCGTAATCTCCTTCTCATTTTATAGGATCCTATAAAATAAGCCTTTTCGGATTTCATGGGCTATCCTGTCAGTGCTTCTTGTTTATTACCATGTACATCGAAATAAAATCAAATCAAATCAAATCAAATTATATGTTCACAGTTATCTAATGTCTAATTCTCATGTTTGAGCTCATAGATAAGTTACCTTTTGTAATTGTAAACAAGCACTATAATTGACTATGCATTCAAACTTTATGAAGCTCTGAAGTTTTCTAGTAAAGTGATATAAATTATTAAAACAACAAGAATAAAAAGAAAACTCGAGGCTCTAATTACAATGAAACAATGATAAAAAAAAAACTAAAGGCACTTTTTTTCGGACAAATCAATCTTTCTATATTATCAAAACGTATTGGACAGATATGTTCAAAGTTATTTAATCTTCCATGTTGAGCTTATAGGTATGGTTACCTTTTGTTTTGTAAAGCATTTATAATGACAATGCATTCAAAGTTATGAAGTTCTGATGCTTGAGCTTATCGACGAGACTACTCCTATTTACAATTTTTGTCATTAAAAGACAATAACATACTTGTTTACTTTTCGTTTCTAGTAAAGTGATTAAATTATTAAATTTAAAAAATATTTAAAAACAACAAAAAAAAACAAAAAAACTTGAGGCTCTGATTACAATGAAACAAATGATAACAAACTAAAGACACCCTTTTTTGGACGAAATCAATATTCTTTGCCTTTTCAACAAAAACGTTTTGGACAGATATGTTCAAAGTAATTTAATTCTCATGTCTGAAACTTTAAATAAGGCCATTTTTTCCTTGTAAATGAAATAATGATTGACAGAGTACGTTCAACGTTATGCAATTTCTCATTCTAAGCCCTCCCCCACTTTCGTGAGGAAACGGGTACAAAAACGGACAAATGACATACATTTGTGATTTTAGCCTGTTTCAGCCCCCCCCCTTGCCGCTCAAGCCCCTCCACTTCAAAAATGCTCCGTGCCCCTGATTGGTTATTAATTAGCTTGGTGTTGATCCAGCGGAAGCTGCTTAATACCGGCGCGAGTTCTACGGGAGTTACTTGAATTTTAACAGAACAGACCTTCCTATATGTCGCATAACAGCATGTGGAGCGAATGAAATGCGCATGCCCTCTACAAATTTTAAGTTTATAGCGTGTTTCTGCTAGGAATGGGAGCCCCTGTTACAATTGCCCGCGTGTTACATTTGTCCGGTCCCCCTACTTTTGGAGCCGGTTAAGGCACATTAGCATTTTCTGAATTTTCATAAACAATTCTGAATATTTAGTAAAAGAATTCAAAATTTCAACTATCTATGTCTGAAGACCTGGCCAGGGCAGAGCTGAATGGAAGGAGAACAATCTTATTGTCCGCTGTTTATAAACACAGCACTTTTGGAAATTAGTGGAGAATAGTCAAGGCTACAGTTGTATCACATTCTTGAATTAGGGCCAAACTGAGGTACATTTCCAACAATGCTGAATCTGGATAGGGCACTAATTGATGTCATAAAGCACTTCAAGCCTTTTGAATAAAAGGAATCTTGTATTCGACAAGATCTATAAGGACATGGAGGGATCAATCAATGGAGGAACAAAAGAGAGATACCCAAACTTGTGTATTATTCTTATTGTCAATAGTACAGAAGATGCTAATCAGTTGTGTAGAACAGTATGCAAAATTATGGCAATCATTAGAAAGCTGCTGTGGAATTCCTGACAGCTGAATAGACTTCATACAACATGAAAGTATTGAACTATCCATTGTTGCACTTGCTCATTATTGTGTTCCAGATTGATCCTTTGCTCCATTTATTTGATTCTTAAAGCAGCTGCAGGTCATCTCTCCTTCTTTTTTCTCCTCCTAATGTATGCATGAGCTTCTGAATAGTATGTGGTTATGTAATGAAAACTTTTAAATATGAAAGAACTCAATAGGAGTATCTGTAGACCTTATAGATTTTACTACTGTGACCAAATGTTTTAGGTTAGTAGGTGTATTATAAGAGGGATGTTCTGTGATAGAGATGTGGCGGAGGAATGCGACAGACAGGGCCAGTGCATAGTCGGGGTTAGGGGGGAATAATATAGTAATATAAAAGTAAAATAAAGAAATGATGGTGAATTGTGACTTTGCACACAACAGTGACTATTGACATCACATTACATAATATGATAAATTTAAAGGTAGATGGCTGTGCACTGGCCCTGTTATTATTATTAGTCTTTCATGTCAGCCCTTTTTCCGCTGGCATGAAACTACGAAATAATAAATCTGTAACATAACCGGCATTTTCGACTTGAAAACAGTAACATTTAGAACAAATTCTTATTTTTTAATAATACAATTTGAAAAAGTCACACATTCACTAAAACAAGAAATATTTAGAATTAAATTGTAAAAAGCGCAAAATCAGCGAGAAGTGGATTTGCAAGGATACTTACAAAAGTTCAATTTATTAATGAGAAATTGCACACTACGAGCAATATGTGGTGCTGTCATACGCCCGATTTTCATGCAAATGGTTTTAAAAGATGTGCAACACTTGAAAGTAAAGAGTCAGCAAGCGGGCGATGTCAATTTATCGCTAAAAAATGTCACGGAGGGGCCTTAAAAGCCCCCCCCCCCCTCCCAAGTAAGTTAGCTTTAAAGTGCTGCATAAGTGACCAGAAAGTGTGGATAGTGCAATTATTGTTTTTGAGCAAGATTAATATTAATGACTACTTATACAGTATCTACATGTAAATCAAGCTCTTAATCACAATATTCCCAGAACTACACCATAGGAAGATAATCTGATTAGACTGTAGAGAACATAGGTCAAACTTGAGGGGTATGCTTCACCATGGGATGAAAAGTCAAAGGTCACAGGTCAACTTGTTAAAATCTTAACCACTTGACTGCTGCATGGTTCTAATTGCACCAGCGTGGCGCCGGTGTGTCCAAACAGACAAAGCACAGACAATAGCATGAGCATGTCATATTTTGAGGTCCGCAGCCAAGTGGTTAAGAACGTCTTGAAATGAGAACTTGATGATATCACTATAATAAGAATACAATCTTTATTTGATCTTCAACTCATGGGCGTAAAAACGCATCAATAACTTTTGTAAGTGGGGGGGGGGGATGAAGTATTCAAAATTGGTAGAGGGGAAAGCACTTTCTTTTGAAGATAAGAGGTATACTCTACACCAGTGTTCAAACTAATAAGGTCATACATGTAGGTCACTAAGGGCAATGCCTAGCATTCCTGGTTCTAAGGGTGGAGCCATATAGAGAGTCACATTTGTCTCTTTTTTTTACTTGTAATGTTCTCTCCATTTATGATTTAATGTCATGATTCACCTGTATTGTTGTTTTACCACAACAGGTTTTATTACTTGTAACTTCGTACTATTGATGTATTTTGATTTGTTATTCCTGAAAGACTTATGTTTTTAAGTATTTTGGTGTTTTCTTAATGTATTAAATCCAACCTGAATCATGCTGTCGACTACAACTGACAGGAAGGCATGGAGAAAAAAATGTGCTTCTTCGGCTCTCAAATCCCCCCAACGACTCCGGAAGAGTCAAGGGATTGAGTGAGTGAGTGAGTGAGTGTGTGAATCATGAAGCATGTATTGTTGCAATAAAAGGAATATTACTATTATCATTACAGGTTGCTGGCAAGGAGAGTGAAAGCATTATCAAAATGATACCCCAGTCAGCTGCAGGAAGGCTTCTATTACCCTATGAGATCATGATCAACAAACGAGATTAGATACCAGAGAGCCTTATTAAAATGATCCCCCAGTCTGCAGACTTCTATTACCCTATGAGATCATTATCAACAAACGAGATTATATACCATCGAGCCTTATCAAAATGATCCCCAGTCTGCAGGCTTCTATTACCCTATGAGATCATTATCAACAAACGAGATTAGATACCTGGACTCTGATCAAAATTAGACACAAGTCGCTGAGCAAACTCGGCAAAGGGTTGAGGAAATCGGCAAAATAAAAAATTTGGGGGAAGAATATTTTTGTTTTACTCTACAATGTTCAGGGCGCTACAAACCCACTTGCCCGCTTTCCCGGGGCAAGTGAAAACCACTGGCGGGCAAGTAAAGATCAAATTCACTTGCCCGATTGGGCAAGCCATGATTTGAGAGAAAATATACATGTACATTGTATTGTGCGACATTTCACCTTAAAAACACAATAAAATATGTGTTTATGAATACGAATCAGACAATTTCACCAAAAAAAATGGCTAAATGTTCTTGTATGCAATCTTCCTATACTTTCGTCATTTATGGACTCTAATTAGGTCTCAGATGGGAGTTGCTATTAAAAATGAAATCAGGATTTAATACGGTCTAAACAAAGAAAATGAAAAGAAAATTCGGGCAAGTGTTTTTTTCTTGTGGGCAAGGAAAACCAAATTTGACTTGCCCGAGAGGGCAAGCGAAAAATAACATTTTTGTAGAGGCCTGAATGTTTTATGTGTGCTCTGTAAAAAGATTGAGAAAAGATGATGAGGGGAAGGTTCTCAAAAATGAATTATTTACCAATATCCTTGACTCTTTTTAAGCCAATTGTATCTCATTTCAATATGATGAGTCATAATTATACAAATGAAGCATAAGCTGTAATTTAATTAGGTATCAATTGAGGTAGTGTACATGTGTACATGTATCATTCATTTGCCATTGGTTTTTCCTGTTAACTATCAAGTTTGGAAATTTACTAGAAAAGAGGCAAACCATGTTTTAGAATGCTGAGGAATATTATCATGTTATTGAGCAATCTTCTCCACGGACAATGATTTAGATATGTTTTCATGTTTTCCATGCTTAATATTAACTTGAGTAAACTGTATTGGTGAAACCTAATATTTCTCACCAAAGTAGCAAAAGAATGTGGGACTATGGCAAGGTTTCACATGAAGACTTTAAGAAACTGACCTTTATTAGCATTTTCCCCCATTATTCAGCTAGTTGTGTTTGGATGTTTCTTTTACTATTTTTGGTGTTACATGTATAATGTTATTGCTCTCAACTACAGTGATGTATATTATAATATATTTTAAATCTATTTCATGACAAATTTCTTCATTAATTTTTTTGCCATAAGGAAAATATTTTGATGATTGTGTAATCAAATGTATTAAAAACATATTTTATGATACATATAATAAAAAAATATATATATTAGGGCTTAAATTTAGAGTCAACATCTATCACAAAAAGTAGAAAAACCTTGGAGAAAAATCAAGTTGCGAAATCTTTTACCCATAGCACTACGATATTAATATGTATATGTCATGAATGCTAGATGTATATCCTTAAGCTGTTTACACAGTCAATTGAATCCCACTGCAATATTTACTCTATGAATTTAATCCAAACAAACTCAAATATTTGAGAAAGGTAATGTGGTTTTTTTTTAATCAAGTAGGTGACATATTATCTTATTTCTACATTTTTTTTATTAAAAAAAAATATTATAATTCTGAGCAACAATGCTGTAAAAAAACAACTGTTCATCTATTTTTATGAATAACAAAATTGTAAATAAGTGTTGTTCTAATACAACCACAAAAAAGGATCGGCCTTTGGCTATTGAATCTTGTTATTAATAGAATCATTATCTATCTATTGTATTTCCACTAAAGAACACGACAATATACAGAAAAATTTGCAGGGTATAAGTTCAATAAAATGTAGGTTTACAAAGCCTTTCCTTTTAAAATCTCTGTTGCATTTGACTTTTGAATATTAGTGTCAGGTTTTCTGCACGATTTCGTATGTAAGTATTATTGCTGTTGTCAAATTCTGTTGTGCAGGAGTCTTTCATGTAATAATTTCATTATAATAGCATCGCCTTAAAATCATTTTATACAAATAGCATCAACTTTCTATGTTATTCATTATTTAGTTATAATGCAGAATACTATGTGAAAAAAGATATACTAAATCCTGTTATAACAAGGAGTTCAGGACCAAAACAATTACCTAGTAAATCTTGTTAAAGTGAACATTTAGATACATGCACACTTATGACAGGAATGCCTTGAATGATTCACATATTATGTGTACTTGTTATATTCATAACTTTTATTATAAGATAGAAAGGCTTATGCTAAAGTGTAGCGTTGTGGCGCGGCGCGGCGCGTTGAAAAATTGAAATAATCGACGAAAAAAAAATAAGGTGTCTTTAAAGCGTCCTAAAAAAAAGGAAAAGATTCAGAATTGTTTGGCACGTATTGTGTGGTGTGGCGTGGTGTGTGTGTGTGTGTGTGTTTGTGTGTGTTTGTGTGTGTTTGTGTTTGTTTGTGTGTGTGTGTGTGTGTATGTGTGTGTACTGCATGTTTGTATGTTTGGGAATTTCTGTGCAAAACCAACCATGTAGCACCATAATATTCCTTGGCAATTGGCTCATTCGCGACAGGACTTGTTTGAGATCAATTTTAATTATTCTTCTCCTCCTCAGAATTTTCCCTCCTCTATTTCTACATCATTTCAATTATGTTATCAAATTAGGCTCAATTGTTCGATAATGAGTCAAATAGGTTTAAAATAGCAATTATCGCGGAAATCGATATGTATTGATAATATGTTGCCAATTTAAGGATTTCTAAACAATTCCAGCAGAATTTACCTCACCTGTACCCTGGGTCGATTGCAGCACAAATATAAATGAATTTCTTGCGGAAAGAAATTAATTCCATGGCTGGACTCGAATCTAGGACCCAAACAAGTGTTGTAAATTTACTAGCAAAATAATGGTAGAAAAGTTTAGAATTGTCTTATTTTGACTAATAGAGCCGTGACCTTACATAGGCTTTATACTGCCTTTATACTTTCATGATAAAATTTCATTGAAATTTCGCAATTTAAACAATGTAACGTGGACCAGGACCAGGGGGGCATTTCATCAAAGGACTTGTAGACATTTTATCCGACAAATTTGCTTTCAGCCGATCAGATGCAAGCATTTCAGTAGCTCTATAACAGTTTGTCGGATAAAACACAAGTCCTTTCATGAAACGCTCTCCAGGAGTGGACCAGGACTAGCCCATCGCGATTTCTGGGTTCGGTGTAAAAATGGCAGAGGTAAAAATGGCAGAGGCAAAAATGGCAGAGGTAAAAATGGCAGAGGTAAAAATGGCGGAGGTAAAAATGGCAGAGGTAAAATGGCAGAGGCAAAAATGGCAGAGGCAAAAATGGCGGAGGTAAAAATGGCAGAGGTAAAAATGCAGAGGCAAAAATGGCAGAGGCAAAAATGGCAGAGGTAAAATGTCAGGTCTTACGCAATTAAATTGTCATAGCAAATCCCATGAATAAAACATGGCCAATTCCCTTGGGTGGTATCTCACTTCTCGGAAACGCCTTCACGACAGATAAAAAAAAATATACGTTTCCGTCTCCGATGTTGCGGAGACGTCGCGGAGATGTCTCCACGACGTCATTAAAAAAAATGTAACAAAGAACTTTCAAAGAACCGTCTCAAAGTAGTTTCTGCGACTCATGAAACGTCTCAGAGACGTCTCCGCAACAATTTTTTTAAAAACTTTGTTTAAAACGTTTCATGAGTCGCGGATACAACTTTGAGACGGTTTTTTGAAATTGCTTTGTTACAGTTTATGAAAAATGTATCGGAGGACGTCTCTAATACTTTTTTATCCGTAGCGGATATGATTCTGTCGCGGAGACGTCTCCGCGACGGAATCCTTTGTTTCACGTATAAAGTTGTAGGACTATAAGAAACGTGTCTGAAAATTAAGGAGAAAGAGGAGACTAAGGAGACACAAGCTTAATGGCAAAACCATGTTGACAAATCCGTCTCAAATGTGTTTCCGCGAAGTGAAATAACAAAAGGGTAAATAGTTAACGAAGAAAGCTAGTTATAAAGCCTATAAAATATCATTATTGGAGGTGTTCTTACCTTTTAAATTGACTGCCTTCCATTTGGACTAGCTGATTATGAGCTATTGCAATATCAAAGTATTGGCGATTGTTATAGTCATTACTGCACGTGTTACGTCAAAATCGTATTTGGTAATTTTATTCTATTTTTTCTCTCATGAGGTAAAAATAATAAAGAATTACTTTTGTTAAGACATGTTGTTGTTTGTCCGTTAAACAAAACGTGCCACACTAATTTTAAGATTGGCATTTCCACACTGACGTCGTAATTTATTTATAATTTGTTATAACATGTACAGTTAAAAGATAAAAATGTAAATAAAACAATCGTTCACTTTGGTATAGCAATATCTCATAGCAGGTATTAATCCTACAAATGGAAGTCAGTCAATTCTATAGATAAGGACTCTCCAAGCAGTCCAGCATTTAAATTTGAAAATCCCTTCTCAGTTTTCTTTATGAATGTCTTACCCCCTTTCCTAAAGGGAATTTGCCATAATTATGAGCATGGGCTTTGCTATGACAATTGGATTGCGAAAGACATTCCATTTTACTTCTGGCATGTTTTATCTCTGCCATTTTTACCTCTGCCATTTTTTTACCTCTGCCATTTTTAGCCTGCCTTCCATTTTTGCCTCTGCCATTTTTTGCCTTCTGCCATTTTTACCTCTGCCATTTTTTACCTCTGCCATTTTTGCCTCTGCCATTTTTACCTCTGCCATTTTTGCCTCTGCCATTTTTACCTCTTGCCATTTTTTGCCTCTGCCATTTAGCCTCTGCCATTTTACCTCTGCCATTTTACCTCTGCCAATTTTTGCCTTCTGCCATTTTTACCTCTGCCATTTTTGCCTCTGCCATTTTTACCTCTGCCATTTTTACCTCTGCCATTTTTGCCTCTGCCATTTTTACCTCTGCAATTTTTACCTGGCACCGATTTCTGATTGCAGCCAATTTCGATAGCTGTCGATAGCCGTAAACAGGATCGACCGAACTTTTCATCGTTTTGGAACTATTAGTCACACAATTTTTGACACACACAAACACACACACACACACACACACACACACATGCACACTAATCCCACACAAGGGCTTAAGCTAAAGTCTCGAGTCCGAAAAATGATAATCATTTCCACAAATTTCACTAAAATCGATCCAGAATCTTTTCCTTTTTTCGTTGGACGCTTTAAAGACACCTTATTTTTTTTTTCGTCGATTATTTCCACTTTTCAACGCGCCGCGCCGCGCCACAACGCTACACTTTAGCATAAGCCGATAGGAATAGATTTTCTTTATTTTTATACTGAAATTTTATTGATAATTGCAACTGGTAAAATATAAAATTATATATTTATGTTAGACTTGATTTAATATGTGTACCTCATGACAAAATCATTTTTAAGGAGTGATTTATATTCTTTTGTAGATTTATAGAATTAAAGATATTAGATTTGCATCTATGATTTCTTTTTGTTTCAAATCCTATTGTTGAGAAGCCATGTTTCATGTCACTCAAGAAATACACTGTCCGTCATAAAGGTGGAATATTTTTTTGCCGCTATAGCGACATGATTTTGCTCTGACTTTAATTTCTTGAATATGTTTGTCCATGCTTTTACTTTTTGGGACCCTGGCTATATATTGGACATTCTCCCAACCCTTCATGTGGACCTTTTTCCAAAAAAGTTTTGTCAACCCCCGTGATGCCCATTTTTGTCATTTTTTCTCATTTTGGGGCCCCTTTTTGTTTTCCCGGCCGATCAAGCCCCCCTCAGTCCTACCCCCAGGAAACGCAACTGAGGTGTACTGTTTTATATTGTTCTTTAAGTTAAATCTATATTTCCAGGGACAGGCTTAGGTCTCTTGTCTAGGGGAGGGGTTGAAGTAAAACACGAAATTGGTGAAAATTTGGAATATTTTATTTCATCTTTATGCTGAAAACAAAAGAAATGAAAAACCACCTTTAACCCTTAAATATCATAATTTTCCCCTTAAATTTTGTTTAGCCTCGATGACAAGGCTGTAAATAGTCATTATTGATAATATTTATTTTGCTTTATGTTTGGATGAGATTTTATAATACAAGTTAGGGAAGATAGAAATTTCCATGGAGTAAAAATGAATAAAATGAATGTTGAACTCCAATCAAAATAAATTTTGACCCCTCCCCTAGACAAAAGAGACGACCCTGTAACCTTAAATCTAGATTTAATTTAAAGAGCAATAACAAATCTCCACCTCAGACATGTTTCCGTGGGGTAGGACTTAGGGGGCCTCGGTGGGTCGCGTGAACAGAAAAGGGCCCCCAAAATAAGAAAAAATGACGAAAATGTCCATCTTCTGGGGGTGACAAACTTTTTTGAATAAATCCCCGGGAAGGGTTGAGGGAACGTCCAAGATATACCCAGGATCCCAGAAAGTGAAAGCGGTGACAAACACATTCAAGAAATTAATAATGGAGCAACATAATGTCGCTTGAGCCAGAAAAAAATATTCCACATTTATGACGAACAGTGTATCTTGGTACTTAATAGTCTGAACTTATGACATTGTACGTTATTATACAGAGTGAGTTGATAAAAAGAAAATGTTTTATTTTTTACAGTTCTCTTTGATGTATGAACATTAAATCATGGTTTTTATGATGTCTTTGTACAGCTAAGAATTTTTTGAAATGCTTTTCATTTGTGTCACCCTTGATACAGAGGGATATCAAGGGTGAAATGGATAAATCAAATCTTTAATTCCTGCAATATTGGCCCTAATGAGTGGAATATTGCAGTATCCCATGAAGGAAAGCCATCTAATTTAATTATTATCTATAATAATTTGATAATTTAATAATTTGTGTTATTTCCTTATAATTGTAGATTTTATCATTGAGAAACATAATACATGAGAATTAAAGAGTAAATGTATTATAAAAAAATCTTTGTAAAATTGCTTTTTTTATGCATACAGCCCATTGATTAAGTGATGGTCTTGATTTCAATTTTGTACATAACTCAGTAATAAAAAAAAAATGATTGGTTTTATGGTCGGCTTTTCATATTGTTATCTCGATACATCGATTCATTGTAGAAATTGCAAGGAGCTGTTTATGGAAGACTTCCTTGTATTTTGTATAGAAAATATTCATGAGAACAAAGGAGTTTATTATTGATAAGAGAGAAGGTAGATTGATACCTTCATGTGTGCATAATTCAACAAACAATGTACATACTAATTTGGATGCTATAATATACAACACTGACACTTTCTCATATATTTTCAGTTTTTTATTCAAAATTTCTTGTAAATTTAATGGCACAGTAGGCTTTTGAATACTGATATTTCAGCACTATGTGTAACTTGTCTTTAGACATTTGGCAAAAGAAAAAACAATTAAATACTAATTAATTAGAATTTACAAAACTATGAATACTTATACATCTAAAATAGGAGTCTGCATTGAGTTAAAATTCTCTAAGGTACTTCATAGCACATATTAATTATTTTCTTTGTTGTGAAAAATGCAAACTACAACAAATGAAATTTCAATGACAACATCATACATACAAATTATGTCATGGCAATAGTTTAGTATTGACTACGAATTGATAATACAATGTAAATATCTTTCGTGGCTAATCCATCTTTACAGAATATAATTTTGAAATGAACATTATTTTTCCATATTTCCACATTTGCACAAAAACTAACAGCAATTACATGATGAATTAATAAATGTTTAGCACTGTATTATGCTGGTAATGAAATATTTTTATTTGCATTACAGTCATCTCCAATTATAGTGAGGTCAATTACATTCTTATGAGATCTCTTTATCTTTATATAGAACACATATGCACACCATTCATGTACACATACTTAGAATTAGTATTTGGAGGGATGCATGAAATAAAATCTTCTTTGTAAAGCACAATAGAGAAATATGTAACAATTATTATGCACTATATAAATCTAATTATATTATTATATATGCGCTTGTTGCAACACTATTGCCATCATTGTCCCATGCAATAATACATGAATCTTTATCATATTCATCCTCCTCTCAAATATGTATTTTAATTACCACTTCATTGTCAATGGATGTGTAATAACCTCCGCTCCAAATTTTATTGTCCGAAATAGAGGTGAGCAGAAATTCTTTTTTCTTGGGCCTGGCAGCCGCTTAGCAGTGCTAGACGAAAAGCCCAGAATACTTTATATAAAGCATCAAATCTAATCTACTTCTGCAGATGTATAGACATTAATTTGATTGGGGCCTGTGCTTTTAAATTTATTTATCAGAAAAAGAGCGCTAAATAGATGCCGCGCATCATCATGTTTTTAATCTTAAATAAGTGACAATTCCACAACTAGAATACTAATATTTTTTATTCACTGAATAATAGTTTTGATCTGCATGGGAAATTTGAAATGCCTTTGCACATGAATACATGTATTATCTTAAAAATAAGAGCAGAAATGTAAAAGCTGCATCAGCACTAAAACTAATGAATTATCCACTTTTTTCACTTTCTTTTTGTAACAACAAAATGCATGATAAGAGTAATATGGGATCACTTCCAATAAAGCCTGCATTATGTTTATCTGAGTACTTTGGCTAGAGTCACATGGACACACTTGAGTATAATTCTACATCATTTATCAAAAAGTATATATTACAGTTTAAGAGGACCATATGATTGACATGTTACTGGTAAAGCTTAAAAGAACGATTCCATAATATACAATTATGAATCTGCAAAGTTACTGTAAAAACTTAAAAGAACCATATACATTTCATGAATCCTCAAATAATACAACAGTTAAATGAAATAACAAAATTATAACCTAACTGCATGAATCCACAAAGTCAATGTTGAAATTGTTTTTTAAAAAACATTGAAAAATCAAAACAGCACAGCGGTATTGTAATGGATATACTGGTCCCCTATTATTCTTCTTCCCTCCACTGAAACGGAAGTGATTAGTACACCTAGTATAAAATGCCTTTGTGCTGTTTTCACACAGCAGCTGCGGCTTATCTTTTGGTAATTCGACTAACATGGTAAAGAGTTATAAACAAATGTCCAAAGACAGGCATGTCTTCTCATAGGCGTGAATATATTTGGGGATAGTTATACTTGAAAAATGAGCAAAGAAAATAGGATGAACGTTGCCATTAGTGCTAAGGTGGTATAGCATCTGTCTGGTAATCAGGAGGTCTTGGGATGGAATCCCAATTTCTTTGTTCATTTTTTCGTACTTTATATTTCTTGTCAGTTTCACCCTTTGTTATTATTTATATTAAAAAAGCTGCATCACCGTGATACCTCGCATTTACCCCTAAGTTGATTTCTATCCTACAGGTTTATGCAATGTTCTATATGTAGCTTCTGATCACTTGAGCATTGAAAGCTAGTAAGTCATTCTTTGGCACGAACATCCCCATTAGGGCTTTCCATAGCTCAGGCATTCAGATAGTTATACTTCTGACATATATAGATTTTTCTCCTCTTGGCCTGGATCATATCCAAGGTTTACAGACCCACGTTTCTCAAAGTTTTGTAGTAGATCATCAAGAAGTTTATTATCTCCCTGTCCATTGCCTGATTCAATCTCATCAAATACACCCTCTACATCAAATGACATCTCTGCTTCTTGGTCTTCTTCTTCTCTTGGTAAAGGACTCTCATCAGCTTCTTTGCCCGATTCTTCCCTACAATTTAGATAGAATAATTTGCATATATCAAAATGAAGTGAATGGAATCATTCTTTTGTTGTCTTGAATAAGATTTAAAATTTTTTTCCTTCTTTTTTTCCCCCCTTTCTTCTCTGTCATTTTCAACAGCCTGAATATAGCCACATGATTTTGTTTAAATATGAAATATTGATACATGCATAAGAAAAAAAAATTATAATAGTAATGACATTTACAATGAAAATGAGGAAAAGTATCATTCTTCTTGCTAAAAGACATACTTTTTATGATAAATCAAAGCTGTCATGGAAAATACATTATTTTTGTAATTTCATTTCCATTCTTTTCTACGCTTCCTCATCTCCCTGGTGCTTGATCCTCATGAAATTAATTTAGAGAGAGTTAGGTGTGTCGTCTAATCTATCTACCTTTCATCTGGCTCACAATTGATATTTTTCAGGACATTTTTTTCGTAAAACAGTTCTTGGCAGTGTCTCATTGTCTCATTTGAATATTTGAATATTCAAATGAGCAAAATGATGATGTCACAGTCCCCCTACTTCTTGTGTATTTTATTATATGAAATCCTATTTTTCTCATTTTTTCATATATTGCGTATACAGAAAATCTATCCCTCATAATGAAATAGGTAAAAGCACTAGTGACCTTGCACATTCCGCAAGGATTAATCCCTGTTTTTATGTCCTTGGGGCAGAAAATCTTGATAATTGGTATTTCATACAATAAAATACAAAGAAAGTAGGGGGACTGAGACATCATCAGTTTGCCAATTTGAAGATGGCAAAGACTGTTTCCTAAAAAAATTCAAAACCTAAGAAAATTCATAACTTTGCTATTTCTGATCCGATTTTGATGAAATTTTCAGTGTTGTGCTTTTTAGATTTTACTTTATTTTTCTAATAATGCAAAAATCCAGCCCGGAGGAGTCCTTTAAGAAAATACTAGATATAACTTTTGGGTTTAATATCATCAATCAAATTTGTATGATGTTTATTTTTCAACATCTAGTAACAGAATATTATTATAAAGATTAAATAGAGAATATTAGTATAAAGAAAATAAACTTACGCATCACTCATAGGATCCTTCAGGTTGAACACAGGGTTTCTAGACAAAGATAAAAATATAATTTTTATGGAGTTGACCATTTCTATTACTTTTTTTCCCAATATGACATTAACTAGACATAATTATGCCTCCTGAACAAAAGGTGGTGCCTAGGCATCATGTTTTTGTCCTTTTGCTCACTATTTTGATATCTCAAGAACAACTTAAGCAGTTTTCAAACTTAGGGATAGTATGCACCACCATAGTTAGTCAATCCAATTAGAGTTTGGAGGATGTAAGTAAATGGTCAGGGGCCACTGAGGTCACATATGAATTCAATGTGTTGAGCTTGTTATCGCAATTTCTCAAGAACCTTGTATTAACTTCAAACTTTGGAATTGCATGTATCAACATGGGAAGATGATTTGAATAGATTTTGGAATATGGTTTTGAGGTACATGTACGTAGCATCAAGGTCAAGGGTCACAGAGGTCAATGTATGAAATTCTATGTAATGAGTTTGCTATCACAATATCTCAAGAACTGCTTGAGAATATGCACTTCAGGAGAGAATGTAGGAATGCAACCTATATCCTATGGGGATAGAGCATATTCAGCAGTTGCTCCACATCTTTGGAACTCTCTACCCATTCATGTCCATAATCTAAACAACATCGAAACCTTCAAATCCGAGCTCAAAACTCCAGAAAATTTTGTGAATATACATGTACATATTTGGAGAGCCAGGCGCCTTTTAATGTCATGGCAGAGAAATGGCACCTAATAAATGCTGTTCATCATCATCGTCATTAATCTGATTAGATTTTGAAGTATGTATTTGGTAACAGTTTGTTACAGTCAACTAATATTCTTACTTGATATCTGCATACATGTTGGTATTAGGTAAAGGAGCCTCCTTCCTCGTATCTCCACCACCAAACGTAATTGTTGCTGCTCGTAACTTTCTTCTGTACCTGTTTTCATCAGAAAATTAGATTTGGATGTACATGTACTCTAGTAAATATATATTTATTTACTGTTCTCAAAATTTGGTCAGAGTTTGGTTCTCTCTGGTATATTTGAATGCCCCATCAATATAAAATGTTTGAAAACATCCTCTGCCAGTAGATTTCCAAACAGTTATCAGATATGACATTTTAGGAGACATATGTTGGGTTTTAACTCTTTAACTCTTTAAGTGCCACCTCGCCCCGGTCCCTCTGCCTCACTGCTAATCCCTACGTGCCAGGGTCTATATCAAAAGTGATACTAGACACGTCCTCATAGCTTTTTTTTAAGAACTTTTGAGTTGTACTTAAAATATGTGACATTCTTATTTGTCTCTGAAGTCATACCAAATTCTATTGGAAAAAATTAGAGGGCAATTAGCTAATGATAGTTCCAGTGCATGAATTTGTTTTTTATTGTGTCCGTGCTTGTGTAATAGGGCCTATTGGGTATCATAATGTTTACAAACACATTAAATTCCTCAAAACAAGTTGAATGTAAACTGTAAAAAGAAAATTGGCTAATTAAAAGCCGGATTTGCACGTCACAGAATAAAGCGGATTAATGTAAGTGTGCAGTGCGCAGAACAATAGAATTGGCGTAAACAATCAACGTTATTCCGAATGTGCGCAATCATGTACAAAGCAGGGGAGGGTAGGAAACAAAGCATGGATTAAGCAGTCAATAGTAGGCTAGCACGCATGAGTATGGCCTGTAACAGTAGGCTGCGTATCAAGCATCCCGCACGTAAAGAGTTAGTGGCTTATTAGATATTTGTAATTCTTGCTCTTGACTGGAAACCCTTCACAATGTACATGCAGGGATGTCAACTGATTTACCACTAGGTCTGAAATATTCTCAATCATAATTGAATCTTTATCATACCAGCTGGACATTAACCCTTTGGATGCGACGGGCTTCTACAGAAGCCGAGCGAGGTGTTCAGTCTGCGACGACGGGCTTCTACAGAAGCCGAGATAA
>CALNVZ010003433.1:51018850-51054525 GCA_940671915.1 Paracentrotus lividus | reverse complement strand
ACTTTGGTGGACTATCATTGACATCAGAGACTATCACAGTGACTCTCACTAGGGTGTCAAAGGTCAGAGGTCATATATCACATTCTCATCAGATACATACCTGCTGTATACCGTTCATATTCAAACTTTGGCGGACTATCATTGACATCAGAGACTATCACAGTGACTCTCACTATGGTGTCAAAGGTCAGAGGTCATACATGTATGTTACATTCTCATCATATACGAACCTGCTGTATACCGTTCATGTTCAAACTTTGGCGGACTATCATTCACATCGGAGACTATCACAGTGACTCTCACTAGGGTGTCAAAGGTCAGAGGTCATATATATATTCTCTTCATATACACTGTACATACCTGCTGTATACCGTTCATATTCAAACTTTGGCGGACTATCATTCACCATCGGGACTGTCACAGTGACCCTTACTAGGGTGTCATCGGTCAGTGGATCATAAATCACATTCTCATCAGGCACATAGTCAGGATTGCTTGCAGCTCTGATAATCAGGGAGAAATCTGTCTCAGTTCTCGGTCGATTGCATTCAGAAGCGTAAGATTACCCAGAGACTTTCTCCAGATTGAAATAGTCCTCATTTGTTCCACCTTGATACACAAATCAAAGATAGTAAAAGATTTTGAAAATGTGTCATCTTGTAAATACTACTGTAGGCCTAGATATGAAGCAAATAATCACTGTCGATCCAATGTTAGGAAGACTATCACTTCTCAGGCAAGCTGGATAAGCTATCTCCTCAAAGCGAATCTGAAGAGAGATAGCGTGTACATCCAGCTACGTCCTGCGCCCCCACCTGGATCTGCCACTAGGTTAGGTGCTAGATTTTTGGTGGGGTAGTTTCCCAGGGGAGAATTATCTAGAGGGTAGTTGCCTTAAAAGTATCATGCATGCAAAAATTTCTGTTTGATTGTACATTTTGTTGATACTTGTACATTGACTTACTGACTAGAAAGTAGTAGATTTGGTTATGAATCATATCTGATCCACAGCTTTAGGCACAACTCCAAAATGTTTCACCAGAGGTTCTCTGCACCTGTAGCTCAGTGGGTTCAGGGGGTAACAGCGGACCTACAGATCCAGTACGCTGGGGGGATGAAGGGATTAATAAGAGATTAATTAGATCTCTTGGGTTCAGGGGTAAAGCGTCCTCAGTACGCTAGAGAATTGAAGGGATTAATAAGAGATTAATTATATCTCCTTGGGTTCAGGGGGTAAGAGAGGACCCACGGATCCAGTACGTGGGGGGAATGAAGGGATATGAGATTAATTAGATCTCCTTGGGTTCAGGGGGTAAGAGAGGACCCACAGATCCAGTACGTGGGGGAATGAAGGGATATGAGATTAATTAGATCTTCTTGGGTTCAGGGGGTAACAGAGGACCCACAGATCCAGTAGCTGGGGGGAATGAAGGATATGAGATTAATTAGATCTTCTTGGGTTCAGGGGTAACAGAGGACCCACAGATCCAGTACGCTGGGGGAAGAAGGGATTAATAAGAGATTAATTAGATCTCCTTGGGTTTGGGGGTAAGAGCGGACCTACGGATCCAGTACGCTAGGAGAATGAAGGGATTAATAAGAGATAATTAGACCTCCTTGGGTTCAGGGGGTAAGAGGACCCACGGATGTAGTAGGCCTACACTGGAGGAATGAAGGGATTAATAAGAGATTAATTAGATCTCTTGGTTAGGGGTAAGAGAGGCCCACGGATCCAGTACGATGGGGGAATGAAGGGTTAATAAGAGATTAATTAGACCTCCTTGGGTTCAGGGGGTAAGAGAGGACCACGGATCCAGTAGCTGGGGGAATGAAGGGATTAATAAGAGATTATTAGATCTCCTTGGGTTCAGAGGGTAAGAGAGGACCCATGGATCCAAGTATGCTAGAGGAATGAAGGGATTAAAAAGAGATTAATAAGATCTCCTTGGGTTCAGGGGGTAAGAGAGGACCCACGGATCCATTACGCTACAGAAATGAAGGGATACACACAATACCTGACTCTATCCTATGAATTATCATTCATTTTTGTATTTTTTTTGTTCCCAATTAATTAAGGTTTCAAAATAGGATACAGTTTCATGCTCTAAATGAGGATGAAATGTTTATGACCATGTTTATGCTATTAAATTAGAATTTCCTATAACAAATTACGTGTGTGTATATATGAAGCAAGAGAAAAACAACACTCAATAATGACTCAGAATTGCCTTAAAAAATCACGCTAAATTTCTCCATGTTGTTTGTTATATAACCACCACATAAAAAGTAATTTAGCCCTAGCTCTTTCAGATATAAATAATTTTTGAAGCAGGAGTTGAAAAAATCTAATTATATGTCTGTGTAGGTAATTTTATCAGCTACTATGTGAACCATTTTTAGGACGAATCATCATGTTATGCTTCTGTCAGCAATGGTTGAAAGCAAAAAAATTATGTTTTTGAAGTTTACAAGCCTATTATCACAATTCTGAGTAAATGGTTTTGGAAGGGAAAAAAAAAAATCAGATTTGTGACATTATACTTGTTACAAGAAATGCAATTGTGCCCAAACATAACATATGAGTTGAGGGTTGAATTTCAAGGTTGAGTAAGCACTTGGTTAAAATTGTGCAGTTTTTGCATATTTTACATTGCAAATTTGATCAAATATGATGGAATTCCTGTTTTGGAAGTGTTTTTTTTTTTACTTTTGCCTTTAACCATTGCTCACTGCAGAATGCCATGATGATTTTTCCTGACAGAGTGCTCACATTGTACCTAATGAAATAATCTACATGGACATATAATTAAATTTTGTTTTTAATGAAATATTTAAAAAATATTGATATCTGAAGTAGGGGAACTTACTTTTGGTGTTGTGTTTAGATAGCAAAAAACTGTTCAACTTTTCCTGTGAAATTTATTGAATAAAATGAAATGAATTCTCACCTCTCCCCAATATGCTGGTTCATTGTCATCTGCATCGTTGACCTTAACATAAAAGGTCACTTGAGATTCACGGATCGGGTCAGACTTAGCGTTCATTCCAACAATGCCCAACTGAAAATACAAAGAATCTTAATGTGAGGTCAGATAGATGTAGATATTTCAATTATATGATGCGATATTTCATACTTTGATGTGATAATATATACATGTAAGTCAAAGAGTACATTATATAATGATTAAAAAAAAAAATGCTCCAAATTTTATTGTCCGAAACAAACTCCTGAAAGGTGAAACAAAAAAATATATGATATAAGATTATGTAGGGACTTCATACACATTTTATGGACTTCTGAGGTGATACATGATAGTTGTAGAGATTTCACTTATTTTACACAAGATAGATGTAGGGACTTCACTTAATATTTGATATTAGATATTATGTGGGGACTTCACTTATGTGATTTAAGATACATGTGCATATGCAAGGTCTTAACTTATATGATACTAGTATAAGTTATATTAAGGTACTTCACTTATATGTTGTAAGATAAATGCGGGGACTTAGATTTTGTGATATAAGATATATGAATGGTTTTAACTTATATGATACGAGTATAAGTTATATTTAGGTACTTCACTTATATGTTGTATGATAAATGTAGGAATTCAAATATTGTGATATAAGACATTGAAGGGTCTTCACTTATGTGATTAAAACATAAATGCAGACACTTCACTTTTGTGATGTAAGACATGTGTACAGACTTCACTAGTGCCAGATAAGAAATATGTAGGGAATTAATTTCTTTGATATAAGGTTTATAAGACTCCACTTATGGTGTATAAGATACATGTATGTCAAAACTCCTTTTCAGTTCAAGCTAAGATTTATCTAATTGGCATACTTTTCTTTGATAGACATGCAAAGGTTCAACAAGACTTACAATGTAGATTTCTTTCATTTTCCTATATGTTTCTGTTGTGATATTTAAGAAGCTTGAACAAGACTTACAATGTAGATTTCTTTCATTTTCCTATCTGTTTCTGTTGTGATATTTAAGAAGCTTGAGCAAGACTTACAATTTAGATTTCTTTAATTTTCCTATTTGTTTCTGTTGTGATATTTAAGAAGCTTGAACAAGACTTACAATTTAGATTTCTTTAATTTTCCTATCGGTTTCTGTTGTGATATTTAAGAAGCTTGAGCAAGACTTACAATGTAGATTTCTTTCATTTTCCTATTTGTTTCTGTTGTGATATTTAAGAAGCTTGAACAAGACTTACAGTGTAGCTTTCTTTCATCTCCCTATCTGTTTCTGTTGTGATGTTTATCTCTCCAGTAATCTCGTCAATGCTAAAGAATTTCCAGTCATCTGCAGCACCTAGTCCAGTGTCAAATGAAAACGTTACAACACCATTATCACCCAAATCCCCATCAGTAGCCATTGCTGTGATGACATATCCAATGTAATCCTGTAAGAAAAAAAAAGACAAAAGACATCACAGAACCTGTTTAGAATTAGATCAATGCTATGAATGCACAGCAAGTGATGGTGCACTTTTTTTTCTTAATTGGAATAACCACTTTGATGAAATAAGAGGTAATAGTTATTTTAACAAGTAATAATAATAATAAACCAAACTTTTATTACCTCTCAACTTTTTCCTTTCCCCTTATTCTGACTGGGCTTTTCTAGAGATTTTTTACTGGGGGGGGGGAGGGGTCATATCTCGGCCAGCGGAGGCGATCGCCGCGATATTTTGCACGAACGTCGCTGCACATGTAAAGGGTATCACTGATATCACTTTTTTTTTTAAACAAATGTCACATATTTAATATTTAATTTATATATAATATTTAATAATTTATGCTAATTTATGCATGCTCATGTATGCAAATTACATGCTTTTTATTTAAATCGTTATTATTTCATTAATAAACATAGTTACGAGGCTCAAATTTTTTCCAAAAGTTGCTGAGTAGCAAAGTCAACAGTATTGAATTGACAAATTAAGAAATTTCTAATTATTTCTTTTGTATTCAATTGTTTTGTGAATTTCTTGTGTATTCTATTGTTTTTATTTCTTATGTATTTCTTTGTTTTCAGAATTTTTTATGCGTGAGAAATGTTTCTTGATCAATATAAAGACAAATTTAATCAATCAAAAGGCACAGAAGGCATAATTATCAGTGTTATAAAGCAATTTAGGAAAAGCAGTATTTTGTACACAAACGCATGCAAAATGACGATTTTTGTTTGGCCTGACATTGCGATTACATATTGTTGCGTAACGCGACAACGGAGCGTCCAATTTTTTTTCGAACATGGTGTCAAAAGTTGCAGAACACTTTAAAGAAAAATTCATAGAACGCCGGGTCGAGATATCCAGGGGTTGCGCGGCAGTCGCGGATTTCGTACAGGGGGGGTCAAATTGACCCCCCCCCCCCAAGTCAGAATAGGGTTAAGTAAATTGCCATGTAAAACATGACTAATGTGACAACTTACTGTAAAAACTCCCATAAAAAGTGTCATGTGGGACTAAGAGTAGGGACGTCAACAATGCATTTCTTTCCCTGCTTGAATTGCTTTGTAAAGAAGATCAGATTTGCACTTTTTATATATAAAACTAGCTAAACATGAACCCTTTTGTTCAATTAGTTAGAGCTGCAAATTTCACCTTGCATTAATTGTCTAGTTACGTAATGTCACAGGACACATAATGTCACATAAATGCATTTTTTTCAGTCTTGGACCAACATTTGACCTCACCATCTGACAGTCATGACTGGGATTCAAACCTTGGTCCGATTCTTATCAGTCTGCGGTCCTATTTAGATAAAATACCTAAAATAATTTTAATTGATTACATTATGGAAAAATTACATAAGCCTCAAACTGATGCGGATCAAACCAAGAATCAAATCCGAGTCTCGTGTTTTGGATGTAGGGGTGAAAGGTTGGTCACACACTGAAAAATAAATGCATTTATGTGACATTATGCATCGTGCAAAATTACTGGTCGTTACAAAGTATACCTCTTCCACATAGAAAGTCTCTCCCTCTACAGGCTGTACAAATACAGGCGCCTCATCATTGTAGTCTGTGACAATCACATGGAAGTCCCTTGGCTCAGTCTCTAGACGGGGAATCCCCAAGTCAAAGGCAATGACACGAAGGACATAGTCACCAGGTATCAGGGAATCGGTGGAGCTGGTATTGAGAATCACCACGCCTGTCTCATCATCAATCTTGAAGAAATCTAATTGGAGGAAAATGATTAACACTATTTAATCATTAATTGACATCGGGATAATTATAATGATTATGTATGATGCTATTAATATGTGATTCATCATAAAACTAGATGAATCTTCGACCGCGCACGGTCGGAAGGCATGCCTCCGTATTGCCACATCGGGAAAAAAAGGCATGCGCATGTTGAGTATTACATCAATTAATACCATGATATCTTTGAGGATATTGACCCAAATCTATTAAAGTTGTTCATCAGAATTATTCCAACTCAGGAAGGATGGCTACTGATGTAATAAAAGGATAAACATGTAAGTTGATCTGTCAAGGTCCTTCAGAAATTGCACAAAAGAGTCATTTACATAAATAACCAGTGACCTTTGATGTCCTGACCTCAAAATCTAATCAGTTCATCTTCCCTCCCACATGACCCAAGTTTGAAGTTGACCATAAAACGGTTCAGAAGTTACAGCAAGAACGTGCCATTTATAATACAATGACGTCTGTGACCCTTGACCTTTGACTTCATGACCTCAAAATATAATAAATTCATTGTCCCTACCATATGCACACATGACCAGTTTGATGTTCATCCATCAACTGTTCTAAGTTATCGCAAGAACAAGCCATTTTCACGTACACAATGTCCTCTGTGGCCTTTGAACTTTGACCTCATGACTCTAAATTCTAATCAGTTTAATTGTCCGTCCCATATGCACATAGACCCAAGTTTGAAATTGATTCCGTCAAACGTTTTTTAAGTTATTTGCGAAAACAAGCCATTTCTGTACACAATGACTCTGTGACCTTTGACCTCATGACCCAAAATCTGATAAGTTCATTGTCCTCCCATATGTAAATTGATCCAAGTTTGAAGTTGATCCTCAAACGGTTCTTAAGTTATCGCAAGAACGAGAGCCATTTTCATGTAGACAATGACATCTGTGACTTTGACCTTTGACCTCATGACCTAAAATCTAATCAGTTCATTGCTCCTCCATAGGCACATATACCAAGTTGAAGATGATCCGTTACACAGTTCTTAAGTTATCACGAGAACAAACTATTTTCATGTATACAATGACCTCTGTGACCTTTGACTTTTGCCCCAAAATCTAATCAGTTTCATTGCCCCTCCCATATGCCACAATTACTCAAGTTTGAAGTTGACCGTCACACAGTTCTTAAGTTATTGCGAGAACGAACCATTTTCATGTTACAATGACATCTGTGACCTTTGACCTTTGACCTCATGACCCTAAAATCTAATCAGTTCATTGCCCCTCCCATAGGCCACACTTACCCAAGTTTGAAGGTGACCGGCGTCAAACGGTTTTTAAGTTATGGCGAGAACGAGCCATTTTATGCATACAATGACCTCTGTGACTTTGACCTTTGACCTAATGACCCAAAGTCTAATCAGATCATTGTCCCTACCATATGCATACATGATCCAAGTTTGAGAGTGATCCGTCAAACGGTTCTAAAGTTATCGCGAGAACAAACGGGACGGACGTACGGACGGACGGACGGACGGACAACCGAAAACATAATGCCTCCGGCACCACCTTCGGTGGCGGAGGCATAAAAATGAGACACAAGTCCGTAAGCAAAAGGGGTGGATGAAATCCGTAAAAATATAAAAAAATATATATTGAATTTGAGGGGCAAATATTTTGGATTGTCTGCATCTGCAATGTTTCATGTGTGCTTAAAAGATTGGGTAAAGACGATAATTGGAAGGTATTTAAACATTGATTATTTGGTAAATATCTTTAACTTGTATCTCATTTCAATATGAAGAGTCACTATCATTATCATATGACTATTTCCAATATCATATCATTTTTTCATTGATTTTTCAGATGACAATCACCATTAATATTGAATTATTACAATTACCATATGGCCTATCGTCATCAGTAGAATAACAGAATGATTATTATATAAATTTGATTCTGATGTATTATACAAGCCATACAAACCTGTTCCATCTAAGTTCGTCATGGAATACCTGACTTCAAATTGACTGTATCAGGGTCATCAATGTCGGTTGCAACAATAACCGCTACACTAGATCCAGGCTCTGCGGTCTCTGAAATAGTTGTGCTTTCAGGGAAACTATCTGTGAATTCTGAGGCATTATCATTAACATCCAGGATAGTTAATCGTCACCTGTTTAAGTTACATGCAATTAGATGTCCAAAAGAAAAACACAGTTAATAAAAATAAGGGTAATAAAATACAAAACGTGCAATTCCAAAGGATAGAACAAATTTCCTTCTTTTAATCTCATCTTTTTTTTAATTTTTAGTATGATCGATGTAATGCATTTTCATATGACATCTAATTTTATCACAAACAAAATATTGCAGGTTGAGTTATTAAGAACTTGAATCTATGATAACCTATCTTTATTTAAGTAACATTCCTTCTTTTCCTTCCTTAATTCTAATGGTTGTGTAAAGCACATTAATTCATATCCTATGTACCAATTTTATCATAAATGATACAGGCATTATTTTAATGATAAAAACAGGCCTTCATATTAATTCATCTTAAATACTTAAGAATTTAGCAATTTTGAGATTTTGGATATTACATGTAGTTTTGTATATTGCCTTTAATTGTATACATGTATGTCAGCTATATATTGGGGTTTTTTTTTTTTTTTCCAACAATATCTACCTAACATTGATAATCATAAGAACTGTGTGTGCTGGGTGTTTGTACCAGAACTAAGGAACTTTTAAAGGATATTTCTGCAAATAAACATGAATTCCAGAGTATAATCTGAAAATGGTTAACATAAAAATTATAAGGAGTTATTAAAGTTCATGGGGAACCATCCCTTTTTCTTCTTTTTTTTTTTTCTTTTTTTTGCCTTATAACTAAGTAATGGAACTAATTCTTAATTGAATGTCACCTCTAGATTGTCTTGTCTCTGTCCATCACTAGCAACCACAGTCAGTGTATATAAGGACTGCTCTTCACGATCTAGTAGTTCTTTCACACTGATATCTCCCTGAAGAAGAACTTGATTTATATCATTAGCAACCACACTCAGTGTAGAGAATGCTCTTAACAGTCAAATTCTTCTTTAACCCATTGAGGACTGAGCCCGAATATATCGGGCTAAGGTCTATGGGAAATGCGTGTTATAGCCAAAACTGCTCATCTCCAACAGGTTAATAACATATAGCATTTAAAGTATGCCATCTGTCTAGTTTGTATTGTATGTGAATGCAATCATTTAACATGACGATATCAAACATAATAATGAATGTACAGTGGATATTCGAATGAATAAACAAAACAAAATCCAATAAGAAACCATGCACTGATATGAGAAAATACATAAACGGGAATTTCCCCCATCTTATAAATGTGAGGCGTCGTGCGAAAAGCAGACTATTGGTGACAGACAATAAATGCGCTAAGACGTCATTTAAATACGCGTGTATGTGTCATCAAATTTTTGTCTAGAGCGCGTCGATCTGATGAAAGCTAGACAAAACAAAACAAAACAAACGCGGGAAAAAAATAATTGTGAAAATAGCAGCTAGCTAAAAAAACCGCGTTGTCTCCTTTCTTTTGCTGTGACTTGTGAACGGGTTCGTGGATTTCTGATTGCGGTACATTTTGATTGGATAAAATTTGACAACTTGCTCTAATCCTTGGAAGGTGAGTTAGCCTAAATCATAAATGTATGGCAGTTTTATATCTACTTTTAATTGTTTTAATTGCAATGTCAGCACTCAAACACTTGTGAATGTGATTAGGCTAACGTATCTAACTGATTTGTGTTGCGTGTTATGTTGAGAGCTAATTGTATTTCTAATGCAAATTCGGGAAATGACTTCGATGCGAATGCAGTAAGAGGCCTTTGTCGGCCTAGTCTATAGCTTGACTCTGTAGTCTGTACTCCTAAAATAGCTTGTAAACTTGGAGAGCTTGTGTCTTTAGTTGCAATATCAATTATTATTCATCTTGAAAACATTGACTCTTGAGTTGTTTCTAAATTTTCGCTGACGAACTCAGTTAGGCAGTAGTAGGATGGGGGGTCAGTTGTCCGGACACTTAAGCAGATAAAAACATCATCTTTTGCTCTCGATTTTCTCAAAATTTGTGCAGTAAATAGCAAAAATATTTGTGAATATTTGTGCTTTGTTATATTGTCTGATATAATTTTCAATCAAATAATGAAATATTGATCACAAAGCTCCTAAAATTGCCGTCTTGTCCGGACAAACAACCCATCCGGACAACAACCTGTATAATACAAGTTACACTTTAGACCAGACTAGATTTTATAATACTATATATGGCAATGGCAATGCCAATATGCCAAACAAGCGGCTCGTGGTCAAAGCTGCGCGAAGAGATTTTTCGTAGAAATTTAAATGGAGAGCGTTTTTTTGGAATACACGATCAAATCTCTAAAATACAGACCGCTGGTAATGTTCAAAATAATGCACTATCAGAGAAAGTTAATAACTTGGTTAAGAATTTTACAGATATTATCCAAATGGCGGCAAAGGTTAAGTTCACAAGTCAAAACAAAAGGAAGAAAAAGAAACGTAATAAACCATGGTACGATCCTGATTGTAAATATATTTCCCGAACTATTCGAAGACTATGTCGAACCCTCACTCAAAACCCATGGAATAAGTCGCTACGACTAGAGAGTTTATGCAAAAAGAAACTTCTTCGTAAAACAATACGCAGAAAGCATAGGAATTATAAAAAGAAACTATTAGACAAACTGCTCTCTGCTGAACAAAAGAACCTTGCTGAATTCTGGAATATCATAAATCAGATGAAAGGAAAAGATAAGAGTGATATAAGTTCAGGGATAGACCCGGATACTTGGTATAATTATTTCAAAAAGTTAATGAATATAGAATATACAAACTTTTTGAAGAAACTTATTGTAGAAACCAACTAGATTATGACTTTAGACAACTTAATACCGAAATATCCTGCCAGGAAGTGCTGAACTCATTACATGCACTAAAACGCGGTAAATCATGTGGACCGGATGGGATATTGAACGAAATGATCTTAATTTCTTCTACTCCACACTGGCATTTACCCCGAAGGATGGAGAGAAAACTATATCAAACCTATATTTAAAGGAGGGTCCTCTGACGACCCATCAAATTTTCGGGCAATTGCGGTCTCAAGTTGCTTAGGTATAAACTCTTTGCTAGAGTTCTAGCAAATATACTAGGCTTACAAATTTTTTTGAAACTAATAAAATCACACATGTAGAGCAGATTGGATTCCGCAAGGGGAGTCGCACGAGCGACCATATTTTTACTCTTAAAACGATTATCGACAAAACTTTCATGAAGAAAAAACACTTATATGTCTGCTTTGTTGATTTTCAAAAGGCCTTTGATTCAGTAAATCGAAAGGCAATTATATACATGTACAAACTCTGGAAATGTGTTGATAACGGACCCTTCCTAAACATAATAAAAGATATGTATACTGACGTTAAGTTCTCAATAAAATTAGAAGGAGGTAGAACATCTGCCTTCTCTACTTCCGCCGGGGTCAAACAAGGTTGTGTATTAAGCCCCATTCTGTTTTCTCTTTACATAAATGATTTAGTTAGTATATTTGATGATAACTGCCATCCAGCACAACTGGGTGAGGAGAAAATAAACTGTTTACTTTATGCGGACGATCTTGTTTTAATGTCCGAATCTGCAGATGGTCTTCAAAATTCTTTGAATAAACTCAACGTATATTGTACATTTTGGAATCTACAGGTGAATTTAAAAAAGACAAATGTTATGATTTTTAATAAAGCAGGAAAAAATATACATAAATACAAGTTTTTTATAGATAATAACCCGATTATGATAACTAATGAATACAAATATCTAGGACTGTTGTTCAAACCTTCAGGTAGTTTTTCTCTTGCAGTAATTAATCTGATGAAAAAAGCAAAAAAGGCAATGTTTTCTTTAAAAAGTACCCTTGCTAGTGATCGCATGCCAGTAATACCGCATATGAAGCTATTTGACAGTTGTATTAAACCGATAGCGCTGTATTGCTCTTAGGTCTGGATTTTAGATATCTTAAGCCCAGCGCACACATTGCGATGCGATTGCACTGCGATCCGATTGCAACAAAATTGCAGTGTGTGCGCCAACCTGCAACACGCTGCAACTGCGATGCGATGTGTTGCAGGAGAATCGCAGACCAAATCTCAGACATTTGACATGTCAAATCTTCCTGCGATTTTCCTGCGATTTTGATAATTTCAGCCAATCAGAATGGCTAGAGATGGAGGTTGTATTACTGCGCGCCTGCGCGTAAAAGAGGGGTACCATGGTGATATGCCACCCCTGTTGCAATGTGTGCGCTGGCCTGCGATGCGATTGCACTGCGATGCGATTGGCAATTTGTTGCAATCGGATCGCAGTGCAATCGCATCGCAATGTGTGCGGTGGGCTTTAAAGGTAGAAAAGGGGGACATAGAAAAGAGATATACGTCAACCGTACCTGAGAAAATGCATTTGAAATATTTAAAGAATATACTCGGGCTAAATAGAGGTGCGGTAAATAGCGCAGTCTTATCAGAGCTTGGACGTTTTCCATTACTTATATCAAGCCTTAAGTTGATGATTGGTTTCTGGTGCCATATAACAAATAAACATACTGATGATTTAGTAAACAAAGCTTACCAAGCAAATATAAAATTAAAAAACGGATTCTGTCAAAAACTTCAATTTTTTATGAAAGACCTCAGCTTTTCCCATATTTGGGAAAACCAAAGCACCTTCTCAAAACGTCATCTTGTAAACTCAGTGGGCAAGAAGCTTCAAGAAAGGTATATTAGGTATTGGAAAAGAATTTTTGATGAAAGTAGTGATGTATACTGTAGTAAACTGGGGACATATAAAGATTTGAAACATACGTATAACATAGAACAATATTTATTATTGGACATTGAAAAGTTATACTAATTACCTAAAATTAAGAATAAGCAATAGTAGACTGATGATAGAGCAGGGGAGACACAAACAACTAGAAATAAATAAGCGTATATGTCCAAAATGCTCTCAAGAAATTGAAACAGAGTTTCACTTTATAATGTCATGCCCAACTTTTAATAATCACAGAGAAAATTTATTTAATACAATACATGCAATTATACCCTCGTTTAAAGATATGGATGAAACCGATAAATTTAGATTAATAATGAACAGTAACGACTATGACATAAGTAAAATTTTAGTAACTAGCGTCAGTAATATGTATAATAAAAGAGTAACCTCCCCCCCCCCCCTAAATAGAGCTTGGCAGGTCCCGTAGATATAAAATGTACGTATTTCTGTATAGTTTTCGCTTTATATATATATATATATATATATATATATATATATATATATATATATATATATACAATATGATGTATTATTATGTCAAATCTTATTTGTTATGTTAATTTTATGTATACCGGTATATACATTTTTTGTTCCATTTTCTTTGTTTTCTTTTGTTATGTTTGTATTGAAGATAATTCGAAATGCGGATTTTTTGTTTCAATAAATTTGATTTGATTTGATTTGATTTGATTCGTACAGCCGAAGGAGGGGGGGTACATATATTTCAAGTGGCCATATCTCTAATGTTAATGTGAATTAGACTCTAATACTTTGTGTACACTTTGTACATGTGTCTAGGTACCTGTCGACATAAAAAAATCAAAATCCAAAATTTCACCTATAATACCCATTTTCCCAGGATGCCTCACAAATATGAAATAAAAAATAAGAAGCGTATATAGATTATTGTGAAAGAATTAATTGTTTTTCAACACAAATTCATAAAATACTCACATTTACAGGATCTATTTCAAAATCCTCCAAACCAACACCGGCTGAGATGAAATAAGTTAAATTGCCAACAGTATCTGCATCCGTTGCCTGCACCTTCAAGACAAATGTCCCAACTGTTGAATTCTCAAGTAGACTAGCTTCCGTTATAAGTGTATCATTGAACTGTGGGGTATTGTCATTGACATCAGTGATGTATATATCACGTGTGACGGTGGTGTTTAATTGTGGGTCTCCTGCATCTTTAGCACAGAAGATGATGCTCAAAGTATCATACGTCTCCCTGTCAATTGGTTGGGCCACCGAGAGAATACCTTTTAATAGAAATACAATAAAAACCAATTAATGGATTTAAATGGTCTAAAAACAGTTACAGTCAACTCTGCATGAGTCGACCTTCTACATGTCAAATAAATTCCTAATCTTAAGCAATTTTTCAGTCTAGATTAAAAGAGACATGTGTAATTCATCTCTCATAAGTCAAATTTCTACCAAGTTGAATAGATTTCTGTGGTTCCAAGAGATTCAACCTAGGCAGAGCTTGTATTTCAACTCTGCCGGACGATAAGATTCACAATTTTGCAATAGCAATGAAACAAGCCTGTAAAAAAAAAAATTAAAATCCTAAAATATAGATATGACTTTGAATGTCCTGATAGTAAGTATATTCTGTCTTGGCCAAAAGAAATATAAACACATTTTTTTTTAAATTTCTACTCATTGTTGAAGATTAATACATGTATGTCAACTGCAAAATCCACCAAATGAAACAAAATTATATGATGGCACAGGATCAAAGCAAAATAAACTAAAAATGGTCATTCATCTTGCTATAAAAACATTTGATGCTTCTAGCTTGTCAAAAAAATTATATATACGTGTTAGACATTTTTTAACAGGTGAGTTTTATTAAATGATTTGTGGCTGATCCATCTATGTAATCATTTGTACAAATTTGTCTACCAAAGTGTACTACGTACCTTTTTCCATACTACATGTAAAACAAGATTCAACATACAACATTTTACAACAGTGCCCTGTAACACAAAGACTTACAATTGATAAACAATTTTTTTTTGTGGTAGCCTCATCATTTGGAAACCAAGTACAGTCATGGATTAGGATTTGGTTATAATTAAGAGTAGTGTTAGGGCTATGGTTAGAATTATGATCATCAACTGTCCATGATGAAGCTGACGAGAAATCAATTGTAACTTTTTATCAATCTTAAGTCTTTTTGTTACACCCCACTGGAGCTATAAGGACAGATATATGACCTACCTGTGTTTGGATCAATCTGTACAAGCCCACCTGCATCATCCACTAGTTCATATGAAACCTGAGCATTCACTCCTGTATCTATATCTTCTGCTCGGATATTAACAGATATCACCATGCCAATCTGGTTTGTTTCAGGAGTGGTGAAGTTATCTGGGAGTTGATCTGTAAACTCTGGAGGATTGTCATTGACATCCAGGACTGTAATTACAAGCTCAGCTACATGAAATAACAAACAAATTGCTTTTTTAATTTTATTCAATTTATTATTTGGGGCCTAGCTTTGTCAGAGTGTTTAAATGTTGTGCTATAATATTTATCATAAATAAGAATATTATATTAATTTATGGATGATATGGATTTATAATGTCAATTTATGTATTTGACTGTATGATTGTTAAAATTCCCATGCTATTATCGCCTACAATGATTGTTATATCTCCAAAATACTCACAAAAATAATCTGTCAATTTAAACTCTTTTCCGTTAATCGCTACAAATCAAATTAGTGATATGTTATTACATTTGTTCAAATTTCATGCAACTAATTAATTTTATCGATCACTGAATGCAACTGAATATGCCCACTTCTCTGTACGATTTAATTTTGGCTCAGATTAGATATTTCCTTTATGTTATTTATTTATGTTATTGTATTGTGTGTATTTAGACATCACTATTACAAATTATTTGTTATATGTTTTTTTTTTCTCTCTCTCTCTCCCTCTCCCTCTCTCCTTCCCTGTCTCCCTCTCTCTCCCTCCCTGTATCTCTCTCTTTCTTTTCTTGTCTCTCTTCTGTTATCTCTAATGAAATTTTAAAGGTGAATGTATTATGTTCAGTTCTTAAAAATGTGTTTTTTTTTACTATGTAAAATTCATGTAATTCAGCTTTCAAGCTGCCATGTGAATTTTTGGACAAAATAAATACCATTACTATTCTATTCTATTCTTTTCTAAACATACATTGTACCTCAGCAGAGAAGGGATATCATAAAGTACCACTTTCTCTTGTTTTTATTTGCCATTGTTTATAAAGTGTTGTTTACTTTTTACTGTGAAAATAAATACAAATCAAATCAAATAGTCCTCAAAATTAAACTAGTTGTGATAATAATAATAACGATGTTAAAAATACAAAACAATTACAGAATATCTTTAAATGTGACCTGATAGCTCATACAATCATAAGTTGCAAAATTAACAAAAAAGCAACAAGGGAAATATATTCTTCTGCAAAAGGCCTAAAAATGTTATTAATAGCTCTTACTTTAAAGTGATAAACAATGATAAACCAATCTTTGTGTTATTATGGGAAAACTTTGAATATGTAGATTCGATCAGTAAAAGTTTTTTAAAAAATCAAATCAATTCTAGTGACTCATACATGTAGGTCCTTCTTGAGCCGGCAGGTCTGAAGTAATGTGATTAAAATTAGGTCTATGAGAATAATAATAATAATTATATTATAATAATAATATTCTGGATTTATATAGAACCTGATACATAGTTATACTACATTTTTAAGCACTTTACAGACATAAATGTATTAATACGCGAGTCATCGGATTTAGGCTTGCCCGCACAATGTGTGCACTTTCTCCCGAAGAGCATTCCAGCCAGGCACCAACAAAATGAGGTGCGCACAGTACTGATCAAACCATAATGATGTTTGCACCCTACCGGGTACCAATTTCACATGGGTAGGGAGAAGCATGTAGCCAAAACGCCTTCCTCAAGGACATAGTGGCTTACTAGGGATTGAATCCACGGTATTTGCTTCCTCAGTCAACAACCACTAGACTATACATATCTACCAAGATACAAAAAATGTACCATACCTTCAGCGCATAGGGACTTTCTTATGTTTGTGATATGCGATACGTAAGTAAAGTGAATTATACCTGAGTCGGTTTGAGAGTCAATGTTTTCCTCTGCATTCACATCAACTACAACCACTGTGACATCAAAGCGTTGAACTGTTTCTCTATCAAGCTCCTTCTGAACATAGACCTCACCCAATTCACTCTCTACTCCAAACTGATCTAAGAAATCACCGGAGACCTCTCGATTATTCTCATCATAACCTTTGACCTCTGAGATTGAGTAGTTTAGATTGGCATTGGTATCAGGGTCTGAGGCTTCGAGGATGATCAGAACTGTGCAGTCACCAGGTCCATTTAGACTACCACAAAACGAAGCACCTATTCATTGATAAATGGAAAATATTAGATGATTAGAACTGTGAAGTCACTAGGGGATGATTCACTAACAGTTAAAATTAATCCCAACTAGGATTATAATCAACTTTAGGATCAATAGTCATGTTATATTTCCATAGGTCCATAGTTGGGATTGATTTTAAATGGTAGTGAATCACCCCAAGTCCACTATCACTTCCACATCATACATGTAGCACCTTTCAATTAGTGGTAAACATTTAGGGAAATGGCCTATATATGCACAGTTGGTAACAGATCTGCAAGACTGACGATTGTGGACAAGGGAGGGGTAAGGTCTGAGGTCTCAATTTTTAGATCAGACATTTGCTCTGGACTTTATTTTGTCAAAGATTTAGGGCTAGAATTGTGATTTCAAATGAAGTTGAAGGTTAGAGTTAGATCGCTCCATGCTCAAAGTTTTCAAATTATTCTGTTCATGAATTGGACAGTAAAACGAAACGCCAGAAGAGTAGACATATGTATTCATCATCAGAACTCTGCAGGTGTCTGATCCACTTTGACTTTTACAAAATAAATTAGTCAATTTGTGTCAAGGGTAAGGGGGGATAAATATTCCATTATTTAGTGTGAAGTTAATCTAATGAACATAAAGTTTTCTCATGTAAATGGATAAAAAAAGTGTGTCTTACTCTCATTGACTTCTATTGATGAAGGAGAAGGTGTTTCAAACTCTGGACTCTCATCATTCACATCTTGGATCTCAATCAAGACTAGGCATGAGTCCATCCGCGAAGTATCTTCTCTATCTGTAGCTGTTACAGTGAGGTTATAGGTCATCTTGACCTCATAATCTAGATTCCCGCTCAGTGTTATGATCCCTTCTTGATCAACTAAAAATGGGGTAGCTCCTTGTATTGTGTAGAGTACAGCAAGACTGCTAACATCTGCATCAACAGCCGTTACATTGGCAACCACAGCTGCAAAGAAAAATATTTATATTGGTCATACGTCTCATCACCAAGATCTCCCCGAACATCAAGATCTACGATCTTCAAAAAGAAGCCATTCTCGGCACAACTAGAATTGATCCGAAAAACACTTGGACACTAAAAAGTTGCACTTGAAATCACTTTGTGCTTTTTGTTAAAGCAAAGTCTTTTTAAGGAAAAATCGGACTTGATCCTGTTTATCATTAATAATAATAATAATATAATAATAATAATATAATAATAATAATAATAATAATAATAATAATATAATAATATAATAATAATAATAATAATATATAATAATAACAATAATAATAACAATAATAATAATCATTAATAATAAATAATAATAATAATAATAATAATAATAATAATAATAATAATAATAATAAATAATAATAATAATAATAATAAATAATAAGAAAAGCCATTCTCGGCACAACTAGAATTGATCCGAAAAACACTTGGACACTAAAAGTTGCACTTGAAATCACTTTGTGCTTTTTGTTAAAGCAAAGTCTTTTTAGGAAAATACAGACTTGATCCTGTTTATCATAATAATAATAATAATAATAATAATAATAATATATAATAATAATTAATAATTAATAATAATAATAATAGTAATAATATAATATAATAATAAGCATAAGTTAAGCATTGAAGACATTGACAGATCACCAGATAGCTCTACCAGTGGGGAAAAAGAGAGACAGAACTGAAACGTTCCTTGAACAAAAGATTGCAGACAAATCTACAGGCAAAACGTCTACACGGTCACCACGAAAAACAATCAAATCGCCAGTTCCATTGACAAAAAGAACACCACGGATGGCTAAAGTCTGCTGGTCTGAAAGGAGAAACGGAAGGGTTATATTTGCCATACAAGATCAGTAATCAAGACACGGGCATATGAGAATCCATTCTGCAATCAGATGTAGAGGACACGTGCAGGTATGTGGGAAAGAACCTGAGACTCTAATGCATCTGGCATCAGGATGCCCCATCTTGGCCCAAACGATAATATCAGCAGACATGATAACATTGCCAAGCATATACACTGGCAACTTCTAAAGGATCGTGGGACTCAAGCATGTGACCATCCATGGGAACATCAGCCACAGACAATCACCCTGGCTGATAAAAGTACCATATATTGGAACTGCGGCATAATGACAGACAGAGCTATCACTGTAACAAGCCAGACATCATCGTAAGAGAGGGAAACAAAGTTAACATCATCGAAGTATCCGTCCCTCACGACATAAACATCGCAGTCAAGGAAAGGGACAAGCGGCTAAAATATCAAGACATGAGGATCGAGATCGAACGAATGTGGAACGCCAAGCAGAAGTCACCCCGGTGATAATTGGTCACACGGGGATTGTAAAGAAGGGAATCGAGAGTCTCATCACCAAGATCTCCCCGAACATCAAGATCTACGATCTTCAAAAAGAAGCCATTCTCGGCACAACTTGAATGATCGAAAAACACTTGGACACTAAAAAGTCGCACTTGAAATCACTTTGTGCTTTTTGTTAAAGCAAAGTCTTTTTAAGGAAAATACGGACTTGATCCTGTTATATAATATAATAATAATAATAATATAATAATAATAATAATAATAATAATATATTAATAATATATAATATAATAATAATAATAATAATAATAATAATATAATATAATAATAATAATAAAATATATATAATAATATAATTTAATAATAATTAATAATAATTAATAATATTATATAATATAATTATTATTAAATTAAACATATAAATATATATAAACATCTACTGCAGACCTGCCATCATCTACACAAAATGCAAAGAATGCAGGAGGAAATTTGGTAGGATTGAAGGAAAACATCAATAACAAAAACTGCAGCAGAAACAAATGGGTGCATGTTCCCTAACACTTCTAGAACAACAGGATAAAGTGTTTAAAAGTGCCCCAGTTTGAAGATGGAATCAATGAGGTCCACTGTTCATCATCCGAAGTATCAATTAACCAACAAAGACAGAGAATGAACAGAAGGGCAAATACTGAGATGTCTATGATGTGCAGGAATCGACAACGAGTCTCAGTATCAACTAATGAAGACCAAGTCTCGAGACAACTGTTATGCCTTGAAGAAAAACTAATCAGAATGTAAAGGAAATACCAATGAGTGACCGACCGCACATTCAAAATTGACACAAGTGTTGCACACCAGAAAGTGATCAGCGTAGTAGATAAACTACTAAAAGAGTGGAGCAAATCCCTCGGATATGAGGATGATAAATGCCTACTTGGCCGGAGCAGACTGTTGTTGAACAAATTGGACTAGAAATGCATTCACCCCAATCAAAATGGAGAACACAAACCAGATACCGAATGGAAAGACGGATACTCAAAGATAGAGATTACACAAGATGTAGCACGAGGAGAAATGGAGAAGGAAACACCCAATCAAAGAAGATAGGAGTAATGGGAAAAGATTAGAAAGAATACCGGATAGACGGAAAAACGAGGACGCGTATAATTGTTATTGAAACTCTCAGATGAAGATCAACGCTTTGAAACAACGAATCAAGAGATACACGAAGAGTAATGCATTCAAGCGACAGAACAAACTCTTTCATGGAAATAGAAAGAAGTTCTTTCGTGAACTACGATCAAGCAAGAGTGAGTTAGAGAAGCCCACCGACAGAGGAAACGAGCAGATACTGGAGGCCCTATGGGGAGAATGATGTCACTACAGAGAGCTCCTTGGATACAGTCTGAAAAGGAGAATGGGAAATGTACCAGCTCAGCAACTGACGGATTTGACATTATCAGAGCTTCAAATATCATAAAGAGCTCACAGAACTGGAATAGTCCTGGACCAGACGGCCTGCAGAATTTCTGGATAAAGAAATTTTAGTACCAGTCACATTCCTCTCCTACATGCCATCAATGACATAGTTAAGGAGTCACACATATCGAGATGGCTGCCAATCGGAAGAACTACCTTTCTATACAAAGACAATGACTCAACAAAAGCCAAGAATACAGGCCAATCACATGCCTCAATCATGTACAAGCTACTTACATCAACCGCTGCACGGCACATTGAGCGGCATATCGACGACAATGACATCATGAGGTCTCACAGAAGGCTGCCGAAAGGGGAAGAAAGGATGCAAGGACCACCTCTTGAAATAAGGCTATCACCGGGAATGCTCGTCAGAGACAAACGAATTTATCCATGGATGGATAGACTACAAAGGCATACATAGTGTACACACAGCTGGATCATTCAAAGTTATGGAGTGTATCATATCAACCCACACATTCATACAGTGCATATCTGAAGCATGAAGTTGTGGAACACAACTTCTGACACTAACAACAGACGCATACTCAATGAAGGTAGACGGAGTCCGGATCAAGAGAGGGATATTTCAGGGAGATTCATTGTCCCCCTTACTTTCTGTCTTGCTCTCAACCCAGTATCCTCCCTCTTTGCAAGCTACAAACTTCGGATATAGATATAAAGGAATGTGTTACGGGGACAGTAAATCATTTGGTCTACATGGATGACATCAAGCTGTATGCAAAAAATGATGATGAACTTCCAAGTCTGATAGCATTGTTAAACACATTCACAGATGACATTCGGATGGAATTTGGCATTGAAAAATGTGCTAGATTTACACTTATCCGCGGAAGAGGGTGGAGAGCAGGTGATATGCCCCTATCTGACGAGGAAGTATCAATCAAGGAACTGACGAATGAATCCACCACAAATACCTTGGCATGATAGGGAATGACAGCATCAGCCACAACGTAATGAAAGAGAAGCAAAGACAGAGTACAAGCACAGACTGAGGTCATTATGAAATCTGAACTTAACGCCAAAAACAAGATGGAGGCTATCAATACACTTGCTATCCCCGTGCTAAGGTATTGTTTTGGGAATAATAAACTGGAAATCGAGGATATACGAGGGCTGGATGTTCATGACAAGAAGCAATTGACAATGCACGACTTCACCACCCAAAAGCTGCTGTTGAAAGGTTGTATCTCCCCCGCGACCTTGGAGGAGAGGTCTTCAGGCAGATAGAACGGTTATGGAATATGAGTTATACAGCTTGCCAATTACTATCCAGTCCAAGGATACATTGACAAACATTATTCTCATGATTATGATAAAGCCCAGCCAATTTACTCTGTACTAAACAAGCATTGAGACATTAGATCACCGATAGCTCTACCAGTCGGGGAAAAAGGAGAACAGAACTGAAGCGTTCCTTCAACAAAAGATTGCAGGAAATCTACAGGCAAAACGGTCTACACGGTCACCACGAAAAACAATTCGAATCGCCAGTTTCGTTGAAAAAAGAACACCCACGGTGGCTAACTTGCTGGTCTGAAAGGAGAAACGGAAGGTGTTTATATTGCCATACAAGATCAGGTAATCAAGACACGGGCATATGAGAAATCCATTCTGCAATCAGATGTAGAGGACACGTGCAGAGTATGTGGGAAAGAACCTGAGACTCTAATGTCTGGCATCAGGATGCCCCATCTTGGCCCAAAACAGAATATATCAGCAGACATGATAACATTGCCAAGATATCACTGGCAACTTCTAAAGGGATCGTGGACTCAAGCATGTGACCATCCATGGGAACTCGCCACAGACAATCCCCTGGTGAATAAAAAGTACCATATATTGAACTGCGGGCATAATGGGGGGGGCGCGGCGGGTTGTGGCGGCGGGGGGGTGGTGGGGGTGGGTGCGTCAACTGTAACAAGCAGACATCTCGTTAAGAGAGGGAAACAAAGTTAACTATCGAAGTATCGTCCCTTCACACATATACTCGCAGTCAAGGAAAGGGACAAGCGGCTGAAATATCAAGACCTGAGGATTGAGATCCAACGAATGTGGAACATCAAGGCAGAAGTCACCCCTGTGATAATTGGTCACACGGGGATGGTGAAGAGGGGAATCGAGAGCCTCATCACCAAGATCTCCCCGAACATCCAGATCTACGATCTCCAGAAAGCAGCGATTCTCGGCACAACTAGAATTATTCGAAAAACACTTGGACACTAAAAAGTTGCACTTGAAATCACTTCGTGCTTTTTGTTAAAGCAAAGTCTTTCAAGGAAAAATACGGACTTGATCCTGTTTATCATAATAATAATAATAATAATAATAATAATAATAATAATAATAATAATAATAATAATAATAATAATAATAATAATAATGATAATGATAATGATAATAATAATAATAATAATAATAATGTGTCACTAATGTATTTCATATCTCTCTGCTTTGAGAAAATTAGAAATAGCATGGAAGTTAATTATATAGGCACAAACAAAAAGCCACTTCAGTTCTTATCAACTGCTCTACAAGTTTGTCCTGCTTAATATGGTATCAAAGTATCGTGCTATTAAATGGGCAGCTATAAATTTTATGTATGTAGCATTTTCACCAAAAACAAAAAATCACTGTGAATCAACATATGTTAACAGCTATTTTAGGGATAATCATTTTAGAGAAACAGCTGCAATCATGCCATTCATGTACCTGCCAAGCACATGTGTGCTTAGAGCACCTGGGTTTTAGTGGATTTAGCGCATTATAAGTCTCATATATTACTGTCATTATTATACCTAAGTATCTCCTCTGATAAAAAAAAACTTACCTCCAAACTCTGCATCCTCAGCCACCTCAGCATTGTACGTGTCCGTCAAGAACATAGGATCATTATCATTCACATCCTACATGAACCAAACAATATGATAAAGATGAAATTGGAATATTTCAGGTCCATTTTTACCCAAACAGCATAATACAATAACAACCCGTTGAGTACTAAGCCCTGACAAAATAGAGAACATCGTGTCGCTTGTTTAATTCACTAATTATTCCATGAATTATATGAAAACTTTATATAATTGAAATTATTAGACATTGATATATTTATATGTGTTTTTGTTTCACCTTTAAATGAAAACAATTGGTTGCAAACATGCTTCACATACACGATTCATTTGTAAAAAGTTCTCAGTATTCAACGGGTTAAGGTTGGACTATGAATTACATAAACTGCTCATTATACAGTACTTTGAAATACATGCAGCCCTTGGGTTACATGTGACAGCTTTGTTTGGCAATGGATCAGAGCTTTATTTTTTTTGCTTTCATTCTTAAAAATGTATAGATAAACAACACAAATCAAAGAAGATAAAAACATTGACAACAATAAAACAATATCTTCACAAATCCAGTGCATTTCTCTTAATATTATATATTGTTTTATTCTATTTATATTTGTCACAGAAAATTCAACTTGTATAATATACATAAAACATAAACAAGAGATAAAAGTAGTCTGTTACCTCAATATTTACGATGACAATGGTGGTGCCTGACAACGGGGGAGTACCGCTATCAGTTGCCATGACAACCAAGTTATAGGTAGCATTTTCTGTTTCGAGATCAATGCTCAGCTGCCTGAAGATCACACCAGTAGTTGAATTGATGCCAAACTTTCCTTCTTTGTTTCCACTTTCAATTGAGTATTCTAGCATCCTATTGGATATATCAATATCAGCATCTGTTGCCTGTAGGCAAATAAACCGAATAGAACATAACTATGAAGCAATAAATCTATATATTAGTGAAGGTATCTGGATGTGTTTAACAGCGCCCCCTGAAAAACAATGTATAAATAAAACGGAATAAATAAATAAATAAAAGGGTAGGGTAAGCGAAAATTCATTAAATGTTTGTGCACCGGAATAGTAGTCTAGCTAATTATAAAGGGGCAATCATTACAGTTCGGGCAATTATTTGAGATTAATTGGAAGTGAGATTATTACCATCTGAACATCTTGTGAGTTGTATAGATGGAATTATTATTTGATAAACAGTGTATTTTTGTTCGGATTTTCTACTTCTGTCATGGTTAGATATTTTCAATGAAAATTGGTTCGAAAACAATCTTTATTTCTCATTTTCTTACTGATGGATATTTGATGTGCTTTAAGAGAGTTATGTGAAAAAGATAACTGGTTGCAGGGAAGGAGATCATATTTCGTGTACCGGAGTTGCGCCTCTTGAGTGACATAATCTGGATGGACTTCACAAGACCAGAAGGATCCAGCCCTTCGCCTATTGGAATTGATTGCTTAAACCACCTCCGAATGCTCACAAAAACCAAAGCAAGTAGAGTATTGAACATTGCTACCCGTATTGCTTTTTTTCCTTCCGCTACCGTGTTCGGTGGCCCCACAATCCTTGGACCCCCAGAGACGCCTTTGGCGAGGGAGCAGGGCGAGACGACTCATCTTGTTATCACTGGTGTGACTGAGAGTGAGCCTTGACATCTCTTATAAGAAGATCATTGGTCCTATCAAATCCTTCCCTTGCTCATCTTAATAGGTTCATAAATTCATCGTCTTTATCATCATTACTCACTAGAGTCATTCGTTAATCTGAAATTTCAAATGGTTATCAATGAGATATTGTTCAGCCAGTATTTATGTTATATTATATTTGGAAAATTATTCTCTGAGTTTCTTCACTAGTTTGAGATTAAAGTCTCGTGTGATATTGTTCGATCCTAAAGCACCATTTTATTTATTGTCTTATACTTACAATATTTGTCTTGATCGGTCACGATAGTGGCCAGTGGGGTAGTCCGCATGCGTGTGTTTATCGCGATATGAGGAATACCGAGATTTGGAGTAGATGTAAAGGATATACCGGTTTATGAAAGTATGTGTAGCGCTTCTTATCTCTATATTGGTCTCTATGTAAGTTTGTTTTATTCTAATTGAAGGAGGTGTTCAAAAGCTATATATTAGTTATCTATTTTAAAAACGCCTTATAGTCCAAAGTATTCACTGTAATTGATATCCAAGCACACGTGATCAGCTGTCATTGTGTCAAGCTTCAGTATTTCCTCTTGAGGAATATTCAATTTGACCTTAACATGTACTTTCAATTAGCGTTCAGGTCGAGTGGTGTGGAACACGATTCAACATAAGAACCATGACAATACAGATCACAGAATCCGATGCAGACTACTTTGAGCAGTATAAAGATTAAGAATAATTATTTTATGTACCGTGAGAGTCATATTTCTTTTATGGCTATCTAAGTGTTTGTCGCATTTCCTGATACTATAGCATGAGCGAGTTATCCTTAAACTTCCTCTCATTGCACCTACAACCACTTAAGGATAACCTAGAGTATTTACTATATCACTGGACTTTTAAGCCGACTTCCTCTCCGCTGCACTATTGTACGATCTTCACAGCTAGCATGTCAGTTTATAATTCAGTCTTGGGTGAGACTGTTATATAGATACATTCTGATAATTCACTGGCTGCCAGATACAATTACTTAATATGTACTCTCAATAAAGTTCCGCATGCACTGAAGTTCTTCTGACTCTTTTCGTACACGCTATTTAAAACACAGAGCCAGTATGGCTGTTGGTACATTCAGGTAGCCCCCCTGAATGATAGATTACTCGCTCTCCACTCATGGAATGGGAAATGACTCTGATAGTTCCAACCGGTATTCGCACCTTTGGGATATATGCTAAAAAATAAAAATAATAAGTTAGCAAATATTCGACCAATATCCGGAACGGTGGATTCTGCTAAGATGGATGATCTAACGTTGATTGGTGGCACTAAACTGATGCATGCACTAACCTCACGTGCTGTACTATCGGTTATACGTGAAACGCCCCCTGGAAAACAGTGCTTGCGCTAGCAGACCGAGGATCTACATTGTAAGAGATTATGGCAAGATCAGGCTGTAATCAAAATTTGGATTAAGAATGCAACTTTACGCCATGTCTGTATTATCAGTAGGTATAGCTAGAGATCTTTGATATAGACTTTGAGATTGTTGCTATTGCGCACTTCGAAACTATCTTTCTAAGTTACTCGATGAGTCGACAGTGAGCGACTCGACAAGTACTGCTTTGAGGTTACCTCTATTAGGTAAATTGATCTATTTTTGGTTTCTACATTCACGCGTATTTTGAGTAAGAGAGGATGACTGAATGATCTACTGTTATAACCCCATGATAGTTTTGATAACAAACACCAGCCTCGTCAGTGGCTATCTCTTTGTTGGCAGTAGACCACACAGCTCAAGGCAAAGATTATTGCTTTGTACAAGATCTCAGGGTACTTATTTGTGTAGGCTGGAACTCAAGTTTGGAGTTTCACTATATGTCTGCATCTGAGAGAGACAATGTACGGACTCCAACATTCCTGGTCCGGATATCATAGGGCTTATACTTACACGCGCATCCTACCTTAAATTCCACCTATAGCAGAACAATTACACACAAAGGACGTTCTATATTAACATTATTCCTTTAATCACTAGGAAGAGCGTTACATTGACATTGCGGGAGCACGGGGACGAGCTCCGATCCTCGAGCGAAGTGATCGATCAACTGCGTCACTTCAGTTCATATTGGCACCCCATGCCAACGCCATAAGCTTGAGCTGAACTAATTGGTTCTGCTGATGACAGTCATAGGCCTTGTCCGTACAAATCGACCAAACAAACTGGAAAGAACTAAGGTGTGCTCAGTTATATGAGGGACACATAAATGGCTGTAGTTAAACGAGTTGGAACAGTCGAATAATGTTATGTCATAGCATACATCTCTCCATCACTATTAATCAACTAATAAATTTTGACTAATCATTAAAATGGAAGCCGATGGAAATTAATGGCTCGAGTAAGGTTTGGCGCTGTGAGTCGATACTATATGTGGTCATCACAATTCATTCGCAGTATAAGATTTCACGGACTAGTTGCGTGATCGGATGGGAATCCCCAGAAAGAATTATGGTATTAAGCTTGCATCCAAGCGCAGCTTAAACAAATTATCAAAGGAAAGGTGGGTTGCAAGAAGAAGATCGAAAATATTTATATATGTATATGATATATGGCAGAGTAGGCTAAAAACAATAAGAAAAAAAAATAAAAAAAAAAAGAGAGAAAGGAAAAAGAACATGGAGAAAAATAAGAAAAAAGGTAGAAAAGCAAACATAATCTATTATTATATATTATTATTATTTGTTTGCCAAAAAGAATACAGTTTTTATCACAATACATACAAGAGATGACATACAATGTAAATCATGACATAATATAACAAAACCACAAACAGAAAGATTACAAGAGAGAATGAACAGTGCTACATTTGTCAGGGGTGACAAAGCATAATAATAGCTGTTGCGCGAAGCTATGTCCCCACAGCATTAGCACTGCAAATAAATTGGCTTTAACATCATAAATTACATAACTAAAAGTACAGATAAACATAAAAGTAGTTATACTCAGAATTTGAACAAAGCAATATATGTAAGAGCATGAAGAGGAATGAAGAGACTGGGAAAGAGAAACAGCTGAGATATTCGGGTACAGAATTCAGAGAAAAGGGATCTGGAGATAATGAAAGAAGAAAATGAGCTGAGAAGAGAAGCTGAGAATTGGAAAGAGGATAGAAAAATGGGAAGAGGGAGAGAAACAAAAAGATATACCAGCAAAAGCAAGTTTGAGTAGGAAAAACATGGAAAGGGATAGGAGGGAATTAATAATACAAAGAAGGAATAGTTAGAAAAGAGAATATTTTGGAGACAGATAGGGAAAAGGAGGGAGAATGTGATAGTATATATAGAAGAGTTGTGAGACTGAGAAAGGTAGAGCTAATAATGGGGACGGAATGATAGAGAAAATGAAGAGGGAGAGAATATTAAAATATGAAGAAGGGAAAAGAGACTGAGAAGGGAATAAGTGGCAAGACAGAGAAAAAGAGGAAAGATAAATCAGTAATGAAAGAGAGGAGAGACTGAGAAGAGAATGGATGAAACGTATATAGAAGAGATAAAAATAGAGAGATAATAAAAAATAGAATAACAAGAGAGACAAGATAAAGTTTTACATGATAAGTAGAAAGAGAGAGACTTGTAAAAGGGAGAGGGAAGGAGTAAAAAGACATAAGTGGATGGTTGTGCTAAATGGAATAAGTGAAACGGAACTGAGATTTAATATATATGAATGAATCTTTATAATTTATTTTGTCGAAAGTGCCTTGCATCATTGTCATTATTATCCCTTAAGAAGTGTTTAGTTTGTTCTACTTGTCCTTCACTGAATTCACTGCATGTTTGTTTCTCTAATTTCTTCTTTTAAAATCTCCGGTTTCGTATCTCCTCTCTACTTCTGCATGCTCAACAATTTTTTTCTCTCTTTTTCTCTTTCTCTCGTATCTGTGAACATTTTTTTTGTCTCCTCTCTGTGTTGAAGCATTTCCTTCTTTCTCTCCATAGTGTCCCTCTCTCTTCATCTCTCTCTCTCTCTCTCTCTCTCATCTCTTTGCTCTCTCTCTCTCTCTCTCTCTCTCTATCTCGCTCTCACTCTATCGCTCAGACCCTCCTACATATAATTATTTTAGCTACCAATAGTGAAGTGTATACACGTGAAAAGTAAAAATATATGTGAGTGGTAATTTTCGCCCAATTATGGCTGAGGAAATTACAAAAACAAAAAACATTACAATATAAGCACAGTTATTTTTAGGATGTTAATGCAAATATGTTAAAAATGTGCAAAACTGATTTCAAATCCTTCTCGCCAAAATCTAACCACTCAGAAGTTTCCACTTTCATAGTAATATCATAAGACAGGTGTTATTTTTATATAAATTTCCAATTACTAGATAGGTATACGCATAAAAAAAAAACAATAATCATAATCAGTCTATAATATTCAATTTTAAATAAATTGTTAATAAAATACAAATATGGTTTATTTGAACAGGTTTACATGAACCAATGCCATTACTGTAAAATTTGAAAACGTGCCAACTTCACTAATGCAAAGTCACAAATTTGTACAATCTTTACAGTTTTCATGTCCAGCACCCTAAGCCTGCCAAGTCATGCAATTCCTATGCATTAAAAAAAAAGTACACTGTAGAGATAGTATGGCCACATTGCTGAGGTTGCATGTCTGGAAAAAATAGTAGACCACCCTGTCTCCAACATAAGAAGATAGCAGAGAGGGCATAAAATCAATGCAACTAACTTATTGTAACAGGGATAGCCGAACATGTTTAAAAGTAATTATAAAATGGCTCTGTGATTTTACGCTCGTGGCTGGTCAAAACGCGTTCAGTGTGAATGCTGTATCTTCGATTTCGACTAAGCTAGCAAAATGTCGCCAAATTTTATACAAATGGTTAACTACACTCCTGTAATGTTGTGGCCATTAAACGTAAATGCAGTGATCGCTGATGCTTCAGTGGAGCTCGCTGCACACTCGCGCTGCTGCTCATTGCTAGCGCAACCCCTATCTAAAGCTTCTCGTGTGGGACTGCAACTCACCCGCTAATGCACGCTCAGGAGTGTGTTAATGCTATACAGTCCACTCCATCATAAATGAGCATGATAAACAAGTTTTTCTTCAATTCTCTAAATTTCCAATTTGGAAAGCTGAAGTGTTCACCTCTTAGTATATAGATTTTGATATACAAGGTAATTTGGCTTGGAGCGGAGTACCTCTTTATAATCAGAGTTGGACTGATAATATATAAATGATAAAACTGAATTTTCATGGAATGCTTTTCCAGTATAAAGTAAATAGCAAAAGCACTTAACGTTATTTTACACAACGTTTTATAGACAATAAGCAGGCCTACTATTTAGTCCCAAACTGTATTCAGCAAAAGAGATACAAATAAATGAGTTGTATTATGAATGGATTTGAGAAACATTATTTATGTAGTAAGTACACAAGGCAAGATATGGTACATAATTTACAAATGGTACATGTAGTAGTTTTAACATATTTTTAAAACCATTATGAAATAGAAATGCTGAAACCCCTCAAACAAAAATAAAGAAGTTCACTACATGTTAATGGCAGCCATTCTTAGATGAATGAATCTGGAGGTGAAAGAGCCATTATAATATTTTAGCACAATCGTTTCAGAAACAAAGCGGGAATAAATGTACAGCTGAGGTGATAGGAACAACTTCCCATAATAAGAATATGCCTCTTAGGGGACCCATTCCCACTACCAAACTGGGTACTTAACTAAATTGGGGACATCCCTATAAGTCATCAGGGCCAATGGACCAGCGGGACTAAGAAAAATGTCCCAGTGTAGTCACATCGGCGCCCACGTGTCCTAGGGTTAGTGTTATTCTTCAGGATGTCGTGAATGCGGTACCTCCGTCATTATCGACTCAGTTTGGCCTTGTCAGTCTAAAAGCCTCGCAGTCTATTGGGCATGTAACCCTAAAATGGGCCAGTCGGATGGGCCAGCTTCTTCATACTTGTATCTCAGTAATAATGATGCCAGCAGCAAAGCTTCTGCACACAAATCTATCTGATTGTTCTACCATACCCTTTCTGTTACAACAAGATAGAAACAATGAAAAATGTGTAATTGAGGGAATTTTTGGTCCCAATTCAACTATTTCAAAACAAGTAATGGCTTGTCTGACTCCATAGTATTAGCTGAGAAGGACTGTACATGTTACAAACTAGAGAAGTTCTGCATTTGTTTTGATTGTTGGAGATGGAGGTCCTCCGTCGCATTGAGTAACATCGTCCGTTCGAACAGTCAATCTGTCTCTTCTGGACATTGAGCTCTGAGCCGATCCCTAGTGGCCAGGGGACTTGACGTCCTTCAAGAAACACTGCTCAGAATCAAGCAGCTTCAGTCTCGTCACTCACCTCAGAATAAGCATGACAATTGCACCTGCTTCCTGTTGGAGTCCCATTTGACGTTTCTTCTGGACTCCTTCAATAACCTATACACAGGGATGGGAACAACAGAGAATGGTGGTGTACTGTAATTGGTGATGGGCTTCTTTATTCAAACTGCATGCTTTCCCATTCACTGGCCGTAATGCCTAGCCTTCCTTTGTTTTCCATTTTAAGATAGTAAATGAACTTTCATTTGCTCCAAACTTTCATGCTATTTTTTTGCGTTAGAGCAATATTTAGAATTTTATTAATTTTGATCCCTTGATACTAGAGTTTTTTTGACAGTATATTTCTCTTTATACAAAGTTTGCAATCAATCGCAAACTAGTAATGACCAATCAGATCATGTTTGTTCTTTGTTCAAAGACTGATAAGTAACTAATTAGAATTGTTCCTTTAAGTTTCAATGTTGCAACCTTGTATTATGGGGCTCCAGTGATGACATTTTTGCACTTAATGAATGCATACTGTGCTGAAAATGGACAATATTTAGAGGTATAAAATATTTAAGTTTATAAAATAGTAGGAAATGTATCAATGCCCTTTACGACATGTTAATTAGTGTTGCTTTAATATTTCTTCAAATATTGAATAAACGGCTTGGTAAAAAGTTTCTGCACATATGTGTCTGATTTTTCGCCTTAACTTCAGAATCATAAGAGCTCTAGGGATTATTAAAAAAATAATTTCCACAGCAATTGCTTCGGCGACACCAAAAAATAAATATTAGATGAAATAAAGCCCAGAGCAGCTGTCCGCACATTTGGAGCAGAATGTTGTATCATAAAAAAATCAATCAGTGGCTCGAATTAGCAATGGCCGGTGCCAATGAATGACCACTGAACTTCATGGGTGCCACCTGAAAATAAAATCAAAGACTCCATTCAACATGTGGATTGCTAACTCATGGGGGCCAATGGCGCAGCCAGAGAAAAAATGCTAAATTTCGAGCCTGACTGACACATGTGATGTATAGAACATAGTCATACTCTACTTACCTGGACCTTTCTTGTTGGTCACTGTGTCTCCGCAGATAAGAAATCAACACGTCTCTGGCTCATGCGTACCTATCTTCTCCTACCCCTTCGTCCCATGACCTTCATATCCATAAAAGAGATGACATTTGCAAACATTTGTGACTTGGCAGGTGATGGTCCCGGCTTTCCATCATCCTCCTTGGTGATGATCATATGGTCCATGGGGGTTGAGACTTGATGAACTGATATCCATCTGTAAGTACTGGGAACTTTTCTCTGGACCACCCGCTATGTCACTGCATAACCATCTGAGATTGACAGCAACCCTACTCCTCTTCAGAATTTTCTTTAATTGTAAATAACAGATATCCTGGCTCTCATTAGCGGGCTGGCTTTGGGTCGATTTCTGAGACGGTTCGATTAATGTCATCTAGACGTACATGCCATGGCAAGCCATGACTCAAGATAGCGATGTTCTGTCCTCCCGATTCCTAGATCGACAGTTGGATGACGTCCATATTGTCTTGAAAAGGCATCGTCTAGCTGCTCCACCCTGGTGGCAAGCTGGGAGATCCTGCTACATAGATAGAGTTCTCATTTTCTAAATTCAGATCTATGAGCTAATTCATACAGCTCCTGACTTACAACTCTACTCCCTCCGCCATCGCCAGATTCTGGAACAGTAGGGGCTCACATTCCGATGGGACAAACGGGTTTCTTTGATAAAGTCGCAGGACTTTTCTCTTGACACAATGTAGCTGGGATTGTTGGTTGAACGCTGAAAAAATTAGAATTTTCTGGAACGTACTAATACACCAACGACTTGTAACCCATCCACTGCACCTCTCCAGCTTGACATTGTGGATTGACTCAAGGTCAAAGTCAACCAAAGGTCTTTTGCGGATGGGCTGCTTCTTGGAAGGAAGAGCTATGTTCCAGTTGGACAGAAACAAAGTCATCCTTTGGAGCCATTTGTTTGTCAGAAATCGTTGTAGAAGGTAACATCCCAATCTTCGTATCAAACGAAGAGTTCACTCGTGTCCTCTATTGGAGCATTGCTTGGGGATTGCTGTCAAGTGTTTACGATTCAGGGCCATCTTCCACTTAAAGAAAAAAAAAAAAAAAAAAGATTATGCAATGTTTAATGGAGTATTGCTGTTCCTTTAAATTCCTTTCTCTTGTTGTTTTTCCATACAGTTCCAGTCTGTAATCTATATTTAAACTTTATGTCATAACTTTTCTTAACCTGCCCCTTGGGGCATGCTTAGTTTTGCTTTTGATGATAGATCTTGAACTCACACTCCCTCTACTATATGGCATTTATCCAGGTATGTACTTGAAGTAATGTAGTCCCAAACTTGTTAAATTGATTGTATTATATTACCCTGTACACTTAAAATAAATTAATACATAATCAAATAAATATTAATTTGTATTTAAAAAAAAATCAACATTACTTCACAAAAATAAATTTGTGATCGAAACAATTTGCAAGAAAAGTTTTTTAGTTTCAAATTTGGATACGAGTGATCATGCCATGGGTGATAGGTGCCATTTAACTGAACTACACTTATGCATGGTCATTAATAATTACACTTGCAACCTGGGGAATACCTTACTGCAGGCAGTTTTTCTTCCAATGGAAATTCATGCAGAAAAGTGTCTGAAGCGCTCAAGCCAAGTCAAGGACAAGGTGGATATCCAAAAAAAGGGTCCTAAAAATTTCCTACTAAACAAACTTTAAAATATCCAATGGAAGAATCAATATTGCAATGGACTATAGATTATTTTAATTTATTTTAGATAGGTTTTAATAGCACTCATTATACGAGGTCGATACGTAGTGCTTCTTTGCGTGCCAAGTTCGAATCCTATAGTCCACAATTGTAAGCTATTAATTAGCAATCGTAATAATTCTTTTCTCTGTAATGTGCTGGGCCAAAAGATCTAAAATTCACTCTGATAATGCTAGGACCGGGTTCTGCGCAATAATTTCTTGTAGTGATTTTAACTAAGCGCAATATTGTTATATATCTATTTTAATAATTGAAGAGAAAAGTCTTCTTTTTTAATAATGTGTTAAAAATGTTCGGGCAAAGAGTTAACACAAGTCCTTGAAAAAAGTAGATTTTTATTTTTTTGCCACTCTTTTTCCTTGCATTTTTCTATTCCTATGATGAAAAAGAACTACACCTACGATGCTTTTCATATTATTTTCCTCACTTGGTCCAAATTTTAAAAAAAAATTTTCCAAAATAAATAAATGTAGAAAAAAAAGGAGAAAAAAGCTCACCCGCATTGGCTTTCCCATGTTGTTGGCCTTGACATTGGAAATGGCGCCCCGTGCACGCAATAATAATATCTAAATATTGTTATAAGAT